>JARACY010000138.1:0-136886 GCA_029255725.1 Scrobipalpa atriplicella
ACGACAGATACGAATCCGCTCGGCAAAGTAATATGATGTGCAATCCATTGTACATCCAAATATAAATCTATCAGACTCAATCCATTATTGCACGGAAATAAAGCCGAAAGTCCTTTACACACAGTAAATCCTTATTTATTGGTATCCTGTGCGGAAATAATATATATTGCTATCTCTGTTTGCACAAAAGGAAACAAATACATCTTGAGAGACAGCCTGACGTTCCAAAGATTGCTAAATAACTTCTTGCTAAATAAGAGGTATCGTTCGATGAGTTTCCTTCCTACATATTTTGTCAATCGATAAGCCCGATGGTATAGTAGATAGGGCCGCGGCCACCTGTGCAGTAGGTCGTGGTTCGCATCCCACCACATATACCAATGTGTTTTTCGGTTTTCGAATTTCATATGTACGTTAATTAGGCGTTTTTAAGGTGAAGGAAAATATCGTGAAGAATCGTGCACTCACCTACGAAGAAATTCAAAGGTTGTATGAACTCGACCTAATCTAGGATTGGGTCTGGTTTCCCTTCTGGGTTGCGGAGGTCAGATGGCAGTCGCTCTGTGTAAAAACCAGTACCCTCGTTCGATCCCCTAGATTAGGTAGCCGACCCCGTGAAATACAGGTAACAGGCTAGGAAGATGATAAATATTTTGTCAATCGATGTATTCCAAAAGTTTCAGATTTATGTTTCAGTAGGTCTCTTTAACAATATCAAATATATTCCTCTCGATTGCAGGTGCAGCCGCTTTGGGAGACTGAAAGGCTTTTTTTAGTTGTTCGCTCATAGCTCGTACCTAGACAGGTGTCTGATTTACAAAGGAAATAACATTATATTTTTTATCAAAGTTAACAAAGGATTTTCGGCCCAAAGGGAAACACGATCACACTCAAACCTCCCAAATAGGATTTCTTCCATCGATATAAAAATCCGACCGAAGCATGAAATAAGTAATGTATTTTACTTTCCGGACAAGGGAATCAGCCTGAAATGTCCTAACGAAATAGAAACAACAATTACATAGTCGTTGTCCCAGAATCAAACGCGGGATCTCTGGATAGAGCCACTAGACCACGGAGGGAGGTAATGTCTGCTTAACCGTCAATCGAACTTTGTACCATCTACCACTTTTAACTACAATAAGCTGTAATTAATATGGCAACATTGAATACCATTTTAGGGCCCGTATTTATAATCAGCTCTCAAGAGTGACAGCGAGTTTGAGTTCGTATCAGAAATGTCATTTCAGTACAAAACGATCTGTCAAATCCATACTTAATATTGCTCTCAATCTTGAGATTGCTTTATAAATACGAGCCTAAATTTCTGCTGTCAGAAAAATTTATCAAGATTGTTTTTCAATAATCTCTTGTACGTGAGAGAATAAATATCTGACTCAATCTTGGAGTTGGCTCTCTTCAGCAAATAAACGTGATGATCCCGTTCTAGTGAGGACTTAAAGTATCTCTATCTGTGCAGTATTGGATTTTTTGCAAGGAATGTTTCAAGTGCATTCCTATAGGGTACTTTCCGTCGATCCAGGTATAATTATGAATTATTGAATGAAACAATATATGGCAAAGGGAAAAACTGTACATTTGTTTCTGTTCTACAGGATGGAATTAAAAAAACAAAAAAAAATTTGAGGGTGAATTCAGTCCACGAAAATGAACATCTTTTCGCCGCCAAACGAAAAAAAAAAAGTTAATTTAAAGTGAAATCGGACCGTACATTATGAATAGGAGGGTTTTTCCCATTTCATGTCTAATGTTCTGCTCTATCTCAAATTCTCTTCTGTCTTATAAATCTGCGCCATAAATCTAGTTCGACGTAAGAATAATAAACAATATCCCACAAGAATAAGCGAATGAGAATAGACGACGCTATTTTTAAAACTGGAGATCGTTTTATTCAACTATAGTGTAATGTAGGTAGTACCAACAATTTTATGTGCATTGCGTAGCCCGTAGTTTATTATTTCTTCTGGTAACTATCATACAGGGTGGTAATTTAAATACGTGCCATATCTCAGGAGGTTTATCTAGTGTTGACAGAGGATCATAATAATTATGAAAAATATGTAAAAATCTACTAGAAAAAATGTTAGAGTAAATGGAGTATCCTATACAATTACCTGATCGAAGTGGTCATTTTATATGGCAAGGTATTTTCTTTTGGTAGGATTTTTAAAAATATTTTACATACATACATACATACATACATAAATCACGCCTTTATCCCTAATGGGGTAGGCAGAGCGAAAACGACCGAAAGGTCGTTCCGCCACGTCTGACAAGTTTTGAGGGTTATTTCAGATGGTCATGTGTATTGCTTTAGTGACAGGTTGTCAGCCCATCGCCTAAATTGCAATACATTAAAACCCTCGAATCCCTTAGCTGGTTTTTACAGCATGCCCGGGAGGAGATGCAGCTGGCACATTCTATGTTTTTCTATCACTCCCAGTCCAGCATGGAAGAAAATATTTTAAAAATATTTTATGTGTTTTTTTATCGTTACCTAAACCACCTCTTAAACTGTAGCACGCAATTTAATTAACACCGTGTATAAAAGCTAACTGACTCTGCAATGAACTTCGAAATTACTCGTAAAATGTAGTTTCTAGAAAGGGCTGAGTAGTCGTAGTCGAATTTAGTCGATGTGTTTAGTAGGGAACATCAGAGCAAGCTATAAAAAATCCTAATACCTTTGATAAGTAAAACGTTTTATCGGCGCAACTGAAAAAATAAACGACTAACATAGAATTCATCAATGGCGCCGATTCGGCGAAAACACGATCTAAATAAAATTACCATAAGTACCTATCTGTCATTTTCTGTCATAACAGGACGTCGGCGGCGGCACTAATATGAACTGAACTAATTCTTTATTAATCTTGACAGTTACAATTCGATAAGAAACAAAAGGTTTTGGTCGATTTATAATTCGATTTTTAGTGACAGGTTGTCAGCCCATCGCCTATAAATTGCAATACACTTAAACCCTCGAATCCCTTAGCTGGTCTTTACAGCATGCCCGGGAGGAGCTGCAGCTGTCACATTCTTTGTTTTTCTATCACTCCCTGTCCAGCATGGAAGAATCGCTCCTAGTCCAGCATGGAAGAATTTATTATACTAAATTCAGCCAATATTCTAAGAAAATCCATTAACTTAATAGAGACAAAAGGGCGCAGACTTAGATTATGGAATGGCTCGTTGGGTTTATTTAATCTGTCTGTTGCAGACGACCTCTGCATTACAGAATTATTGGGTGTCATAACTATTATTATTAGCCTCGAAAAGACCCTCTATTGAAAACGCCCTTTTGCCACTACGCTACTTATTTAGCTCAAGGAATTTGTTTGACCAAGTTACATGAAGGATAGGTTCTGTACGTTTTCTGATTTACCGCCAGGCGCGGATACAAGGGGGGGGGCATAGGGGCAATGGCCCCCCCCTAAAACCCTGGCTCTCACATTACTAAATTGAGTAAATTTTATTTTACCTTATTTTCTGTGCAAAAATATATGATTTTCTCAAAATGGCCCCCCCCTAAGCCAAATCTTGTATCCGCGCCTGTTTACCGCCAAGTTTTGACTGACTTTCAAAACTCCTTTTGCATTCGCAATAGTGTACCAACCTACTCCTGAAATGTCCTTGGTTATACAAGTTTTATATGAAAAGGGTTTCATGAATTTTTAAGGGTGCCGCCGTCTTTCATAGGCTATTAAAGATTTTTGTTTTTATGAATAACTTTTTCATTTAAAAGCCTATGAGTACCTAAACTAACTACAAGTGACGTCACGTACAAAGTTAACAAACCTACAACGTGTACCTCATACAATTTATGTACAAATACAACCTACCACTTCTTCATATCGAGTTAGATTTTGGTCAAACAAATAGTAGTGTTTACTGTATTAAGTAAACTAATGTCAGTATGGCAACAATCAATCGTTTACTGATCCGTCCGCTCGTGTGAATTCAAATAGAATGCGAAGATAAGCAAACACTAATCCGACAAATTAACAAAACGGTAGACAACTTGGGTAGACAACGATCATTCTGTGGTCTTTACTCAGTTGTTTTTGTATATGTTTGTTTTGTCGATAGATGGCGCCACATCATTAAACATAAGTTCTGAAACGCGGTATCGAAGTTTTCGCAGCGATCTGCAGATATACAACCAACCGTTATCATTCGACCATCTGGCCTCTACAAAACTCCCAAATGTTTCTCTAAAGTTCGATTGAGTTCCCGAATAGAGACCAAATGTCTCGTAGTATTCCGCTGGTGGTCTATCTTCTGTAGATAGTCTTTAATTTATGAAAACCTACGATTGGTGGGCTAGCAGGAAATGGATGCGAAGAGCTAAACACCGGGCTCAGCCATGAGAACATTTTTGTAATAAGTCAATAGACTGATACACGACACTGATAGGCATCAGTACATTCAATGTTTAAAAACAATAAATTTTTCTACGCTCTGCAATCATTTAATAGAACCGTATGTAGTGAGTCCTAACGTTGCAATTGTCTATATCTCTATCTTCGGATAGATTACTCTCGAGTGAGGAGATCCAGGATAGCTGATAATCCCCATATTGGCAGCAAACGAAACCGGGATAACCCGCTCAAATTCCGAAGATTATCCAAGGCTTTGGAGGAGGTAATCAATGGGGTTTTCTTTTCAATTGGGTACTTGACTGGGTAGCTTTAAAAATTCAAAACGTTTATACTTAAAACTGATGGCTAAAAATATTGTGGATTTCATTCATCATTTAAAAAAAAATGCACATTTCGATTTTACCAATCTAATTAAAAGTATATGAGTTATTGATTTGATTTGTCAATATTTACTAAAATGTGACGTCATAATTTACTATTTTCATACAAAAAAGCGTTTTTGACATTTCATAAAAAGTTGCTGATTTGACTAGTTGGAAAGTAGCCAATTTCTTGGGGAGTTTTAATGTTCTTTGTATTTTGAAAATAAATTGAGTATAATGTTCACTTAGTGCAGAACTTTACCGGCTTTTTAGTACTTAATTACAATATTATTACATAAATTGTATTCAACCTTCGGTACAGAAAAAAACGAAATAATACAACAAAGATTAAACATACGGTCCGTTGATTTTTTTTGCGTTCGTTTCATGGCATCAAAAAGATAAACCTACCAGAGTGTTTTCCCATCGAGATGTGCGAACATAAAATGCGGTGCTTTGGAATGTGGATGCATATTTCAGCGGTTAGTTCATCGCCATGAAAAAAGCATGAATTTAGAACAGGTTGGAAATAGAAACGAATCTCGAATGAAAATACGAATGAATTTTAATTTCCTATTGTTTGCGGACGTGGCTGTGTCATGGGACGGCGGTTAATTGTTGAGTTTCTTTTTGTTTTTCACGGTACTTATTTTGTTTTTTACTGATTTTTCGTGGTACGAATAGTAGCAAGTAGGTGTGGTAATATAACTTGTGAGAGAAAATCTCGCTTCGGCTAGATAATTCCGACTGTAGGACCCCGATGGTAAGCTCCCCATGGGGCCGCCTGCCTCGTGACCATCGTCACACCGGAATCCGGCGCTAAACAGCTTTCTAACAGTTGTTGGCTTATAATAGGTATTACAGTCAAGAGCGGACCTCATCCCAAAATAAAAAATAACTTTCTATTCCTGGAATTATAATCAACAACAGCTTATCTTATCTCTCCGACATCCTTAAAGAGTCATAAAAAATAACTCAGTGGTAAAAACCGGGAGCGAAGCGCCAAAATATGAGACAGAAAAAAACTCAGAGCTCCGTGAAAAATAATAAATCTAATTTACTCGTCGGAAACGGAATGCTCAAGCCGAATATTAAAAGGCGTTTTAAGGCTCGTGAATGAAATAATTCAGCCTAAGGGCAATTGGAAGGTCAAAAGTTATATTGAGGAAAGCACGTGGCACGTGGCCAGTCCGTAAATAAAAATAACGTAGTTTTAGTTCCTGGGATCGTGAGGATCTGGCCACGGCAACAAATAATTTTCTTGTTCTGCTGAACAATCTCATACTGACTTGTCACCCACAGCACATATATTTAAATCCTGAACAAAAGACAAAAGCTACTTTTCACCGCGAGAAAATCTGAATATTCACAGGAAAACTCATATTCTAATGCGGGTGAAAACAAGGGTGAAAGCGCAGGTAGAAAGATAGTAGCAAATAAATTATACCTAAGGTATAAAAAAAATAGTAGGTATTTTTACTCAAAATGAAACCGAAACCTGCAAAATTATTTCATAAAATGTTCAATAATTATCTTAATTTTGACATATTCCCAGCTTTAGTGAAAATACGGCCAATATTTTTATGAAACTTGCCTGACCAACCTATTATTAAAACTCTGAAAAACGTACGTTTATCTGATCGTACCGTATTTTTCACACGACATAAAATAGCATTACGACGGACGGACGTATGATAACAATTTTTACAAAAAACCGGTCGAAAATGCCTATCTATATAATGGGCGATCTCTTTTTAAAAATAACTCTAACAAAAGCTGGAATGGGTTAAAAATATCGTCTCATTTTCAGATTTGACGCAGTGATAATAGAATTGATCTGATTCTACTTTGAGATATGAGTTCTATACAGGGTCTAAGAAGAAATCCCTTAAGGGTATTTATTTATCCTCCTGATAACAAACAACTGTGTCAAAGAAACGTGATTCTTCGCTAAGTACCTATGTGAAAGAAAAACAAACTTACATTTCGATCTACTGAACTTCTTCTGCCGTGGGATAAACAGGTCGATCGACCAGATAAATCCTGAAGTCAGTTATCTTCTTAATCACCTGAGGCCGCATTGACACATGGGGAATCGACTTACTTGTTAGACATTGAGCCTGCATTGTCTTAATCAAACTGGGGAAAATCACACAAAGAGACAAATTGAAAAATATCAACTCAATGTTCCTGCCGTGGAAGTCAAATCCATGACCTCTGGATCGACCACTAGAACACGGAGGCAATCGAACGATGAAGAATATATAACATCATTTCCTTCGTTTAAGACTTTCGCGCTTTGTAATTATCTACTCAGTGGTACACATTATAACTGTTTTTTACACGGGTATTACAGCGCGTTTGGTATTTAATAGGCATTTATAAAATCGATATACACCTTTTTTTGCCCGACGTTTCGACCGCTCTGCTGTGGTCGTGGTGTGAGCTGTTTAAAATGCTGTTATAAATGCCTATTAAATACCAAACGCGCTGTAATACCCGTGTAAAACACAGTTATAATCACTTCCTTCGTTCAAGGTGAAGGGACGCGCCCAACCTATCCAATCTTTTCGTAATTAGGGAGGGTCGTATTCTTCCCTCGGCTCTCGTTTGCTGAGTAATCAGGATCAGATTTCGTTTATAGGCTGCTATTCTGTTTAGTTAGTGTCAAAAGTTTTTGATGCTGATTTAGGTAATCCATACGTGTATAAGATTTCTGGCCGCAACGGAATTATTATACCTACTTCCGTCAGTTCAAAGACAGTTAAGACGTAATGTGAACCATACATCCAAGTGTCATTTAAATCCTTTGTTTGAACATAACTGAAATGATTTAATGGGGATAAAAACGCAAAGCTAATTGCAGATGGCGCCACTAGCGAGTGTTCCAAAAGAGACCAATGAGAAGACGCAAAACTGATACCGACATTGACATTGACAGATTACTGACCAACCACAGGAAAAAGGAACACTCGCAAGTGGCGCCATTTAGTTCCCAGTTTTTAACCCCTTTATTACAAGTCCGTCATTACTGCCGTCCCTTTCTGTATGCTCAGCTTTAGCCCGGCAGAGCAACTGTCTGAGAAAAGGGGCAAATTGGCCAAAACAAAAAAAAACACTTAATAACGACAAATGACAGAAATCATTTTATTTTAGTTAAGATGTGTTTGTTTTCTAATCTACCAATAACAATTGAATGTCATTATTAATTACGAAATAACAAAGACAAATTTCCAGATCTAATAATTTGAGTCGAGTTCGTAATAAGTTGGATAGTTTAAGACAGTTTGGAGTGAACTAAAATTGACTAAAATACATTAATTTCCTGAAGAGCCATTTGCAACCTTATCAACTTTGATGGACTGCCTAAGTTACTTAGTAATAAATTGAGCGGGTTTTTTTTATGGCATTTAACCTTGTTAAGTCTGTAGATAACCTTATTTCGAAATATTGCGATAGTAATTTTTTTTATTGATTCTTGCTTACTTTTATGTCTACTCATAATATATGTACTCTATCCACAGTTAGGCTTGCTTGACATTTTAGCAATAACCTGAAAAAGTATATTTGGGTCTTCCCGAGAATAAAACCCGCTGGCACATTCTATATTTAGCAATGTTTTATTGCTCTCACTCGTTTTAATGTTTCGTTTATAATAATGGGATTTATAATAATGTCAGTAACTTTGATGTGACTTAGCGTGGTGTGAGACGGTGAGAGGCTACTTTCCCGAGGGAAATTTTCTACAACACTGGAATAAAGCAATAATAATAATTATAATAAACATTTATTGTGTCTGCGCTGTAAGTACTAGTGCTAGCTATATAACTATAAAGGTGACCTTTATAATAATAAATACGTACAACATCTCGCTCACTCAAATAAAGACTGAAATATACGTAAATTTAATATAAATTGAAATCTAATAATAGGTAACAGCACGAATTTACTCCGCCCGTGCGCGCATTCTGCTAAGAGCAGAGTCTTAGGCTCGTATTTATAAAGAGATCTCAAGATTGAGAGCAATATTAAGTATGGATTTGACAGGTCGTTTTGTACTGAAATGACATTTCTGATACGAACTCAAACTAACTGTCACTCTTGAGAGCTGATTATAAATAGGGGCCTTAAATCTTAATTATTTCACTTTGCTATATTACGAGATCTTGCCTGTCTAGAACCATAGTAAAATAAGATGTTCAAAGTGTTTCTATTTATTTTCCAAGCTGAACTTCAACAATTCTCCTTGAACAAGCAAACTAAACTTAATTATTCCTAGTTTAAAGTGCTTGAGTAGTTCAATATTGGTGTATAATGAACTTAATTTATTTTTGTTTGGTTCTGTCTTTTTCTATATTTGAATCAAAAGAGGCTCACACCACGGCAGATTAAAAAAGTCAAAGAGACGATTTTTTTTAAATTGTTCAATTCAAATATTAGAAAAAGTACCAAATTAAAATAAGTTGTGTCTAAAACAGAATCGATACCACTAACTCATTCCCCAAATGTTGCAAATAGTTTGAATCAAGAATTTATAAACGGAAATATTTTTTTTTTTTAGTTAGATCAGTTTCTGTAAATTCATTTTCAAATTATGCCAGAATTTTGAAACGTAAGGATCGAACGTTATTATGAGATAACTTGCCGAAAATTAGAGAAATCAATTTCGATTTGCGATTGAAGGAGAAATCAAACATTTGTATGGAAATATGTACCTACGTGTCTATTCCTAAAAAAAAAACATCTTTAAAATTCTAACCGTTCCCCGGACAATTACTCTATCCGAAAACAATCTCTTCAAGTACAAAAAAAGTGATTATCATTATTAAGTTAGGGTCTCTAATGGGATTTGAAGCCACAACCTCAGGATTGTAAGTTAGCTCAGACTCAGATCAGACCACTAGACTACGCAGTATACAGAATTCGAGTCAGTATTTGATCATGATTATAATTTAGAGCCTATTTCCCCTGAGGTTCCAGGGATTATCATCTGTTCGCCCTCCAAATTTGAATCTTCTATTCTATATAGAGTGGTAGAGTACATTGTTTCTGATTAAATTAAATATTTTTATTTAGTGTGTGTTTTGTGTTCTATATAACTAATACATTACGTGGTTAAAAGAAACGCATGCTTTTGTTTTACACCCTGTATACATGCATATAGTCACGACTTTAAACATTACGGAGTAGGCAGAGATAGTACTCTGTCAAAATATTGAGGGAATTACACATCGAAAAGAAATGCTATAATTGACAAACTGTCAAGTTTCTATAGTATGCCCGGGAACAGATATGTTTATTGTAAAAACGCATTCAATATTAATCAGTTTTCTGCCAGGTTTACCATAGGAATACCTATTCTATGTAATTTTAAAATGTCTCCTGTTTCTGCCCATGGAAGTATTTCCACTATTTCCACTGGGAATAAACGGAATAATCAGCTCGCTATCCGTATTTTGAGCCTTCAATATTATTGTGTGTATTATCTGTTGAATATTTGATAACCGTACCGTCCCAACTCAGTCGAAAAACAATTTCCCGCGGTGAAACTAGGCAACTTCCCAGCCTTTTCCAATTTATGAACAAATTACTTTTTATTATCTTATGGCATGAAAAATAAGCTTATTTTGTCGACTTGTTTCCTTGGGCTTCACGCAAGGAAACTTTCAGTTAAGTTGTAATTATAAACATTGTCTTTTAAACATTATTACTTTAGCGGAGCTGATATTCGCGCCTCGACAGTTATTTTGTCACATTATTAATATCTCTCTATTAACAATAAAATATTCCTAAATGTGAGAGTTACATGCAAAACTTACTTACGATTTTATTGCTGACCAACATAATGTCAAAATAATAAGGTCTGAATTTTTCGCAGCATGTGATATTTTCCGATACCAAACAGCTTTCTGTCTCGCAGTGGAGGAAAATCCAGCGTTATTTTAAAGTTCTCCATTTTCTATACCTTCTTTTGAAATAAGTTACATTGTATTTATAAGATGTTTTGCGATCACATTTAGCTTAGAAAAACTGTTGTCTTAACAATTAATTGTTTTGTTTACGTCTGCTTCTGTTCCCTATAAAATATTAAATCAAGTTTGGTTTGAGTTTACCTCGTATTTTCATAATTTATTTATTTTCGAATAACAACAACGAAAATTGAGGATAATTATATGGGTTATATTATATTCCTCGACCTGTCCCGGGAATTCCCTGTTTTAAAATAAAGAAATTTCACATTGCTTTTGTTTGCTGCAGACAATTTTGAGAAACATTTTTCAATATATTTTTCGTTGTATTCCGGATATTCAATTTACAAAGGGACACTTTTGAAAGTTGCAAATATTTTTATAGCAGTGATTTGGCATGCATGTAAATAGGTACCCTAGTAGTAAAAAAAAATACTAAGATGTATTTTTTTATTAATAAATGTCACGAGGTGAAGAAACCATCACCACATTGTAAATATAAAAATAAAATAAAAGAGTTGATACCTTATAGCTGGTATATTCTATGTTTTTTTATCGGTCCCAATCCATGGAAGTAAAAATGTTTGTACCAAATATCAGTATGAACCTCGGTCGAACAAAAGTTTTGCTTTGTCTAGAAACAATAGAAAAGCATTGAATGAACACTGAATGTATAACTTGTGCAATATGTTTCCCTAACGACCCCAGAGGAATAGTGCATTGTTATAGTTTGTAACTGCTAATACCTAGTTCAAAGTTTAATAACTAGTTCCTAACCGTTACATTAGTAGAGTTTGTTTTAGAACTGACGCCTGTAATAAATTTAATATAGGCGTAGCTCCAGGTATTTGAAGATGAAATAGACTTAATGCTTCATCATCAGGTCATGTACGTCCCCCCGAAGGACACCACACGATCCTACTCTGAATAAGGGCATGATATAATAATTACAAGGCAAAATAACGAATATCAAATTACATGTTTTTTTTTAATAGAACTACCTATCTAAAATGTAAAAATAGCATTTAATTTTATCGAAACCATCAAAAATTTCAATTTAATTCAAAACTAGTTGTTAGGATATAAAAATCGAAATAGTAAATATTTATTTGTCACCAAACATATTACCTAAGAAATTTCCTAATTAAATTACAATTTAGGCGACAAAAAGGTCACGCTCAGCATATGCTACGGAGGTGTAGGCACTGCCATAGTTAGATGAAATATTTTATTTAAAAATCAAAATGCTCTATTAATGAATGCAACAACAAAAACGCAAGCCATAAATACAATACAGCGATAAAAATAAAGTAAACGAGGAAACGAACATTTTAAATTTAGTTTCGTTTCGTTTCATGTTTTGTATTCTGCATCAATATTTACTTGCAGCAGAGAATCGCACGGTGTTGCATTATCCAAACCACACACGTATTGTATTTATCTAAATATCGTGGTAGGAATCTCAACCGTCTCAGGTGTGGCATTATGTATATAGGAACAACATTCTAGCTTTTTAATAATGATGATGACGGCCATCTTGAATTTCAAAGCTTATTCGGCCATTTCGTGATTCATGATTGGACCGGGTTGGACGCTGAAAATGTATTCTACTCAAAAAGCAAAAATGTTACACTGAAAGAAATAAATGGCAAGAATAATTTATAGCAAGAGTCGAAATGTAAAATTGCTAATACATTAAGTCATTTTAAAATATAATTCAGCGATGTAAAATCCTCCAAAATGGTCTCTAGCAATTATATTATTATTTTGAACGAGATTATTACCACGATTATATTTATTGTTACCTCGATATTTCAGAGCTGTTTCATGCCCCATGGTCACGAGTAGACTGTACGAGTAGTCTACTCGTGACCATGGAGCATGAAACAGCTCTGAAATATCGAGGTAACAATATATATAATCGTGGTAATAATCTCGTTCAAAATAATAATCAATGAACAGCCAGAATCGAAACTCAAACATCCTGCACTTTTGCATCAATATTTTACTTACAATCAGACCGCACACGTACATTTTGTATTTATCTAAGGGTCGTATTTATAGTCAGCTCTCAAGAGTGACAGCGAATTTGAGTTTGTATCAGAAATGTCATTTCAGTAGAAAACGACCTGTCAAATCCAAACTTAATATTGCTCTCAATCTTGAGATCCCTTTATAAATACGAGCCAAAATATCGTGGTATGAATCCCGACCGTCTCAGGTGTGCCGTTATGTAAATAAGAACAACATGGCGCCTAGGTTTTGTATTTGTTGAGGCGGGATGTTGTTTGTCTTCTGAACGTGGTAGTATCCACTGTGGTATTGAACACCAGCTGGGAACTGCTAGCTGCTGCTTGAGAATTTACATACATACATATAATCACGCCTTTATCCCTAATGGGGTAGGCAGAGCAAAAACGACCTAAACATAGGTCGTTCCGCCACGTCTGACAAGTTTTGAGGGTTAATACAGTTGAGGATTATGTATATTGCTATAGTGACAGGTTGTCAGCCCATCGCCTAAATTGCAATACACTGAAACCCTCTAATCCCTTAGCTGATTTTTACAGCATGCACGGGAGGAGATGCAGCTGGCACATTCTATGTTTTTCTATCACTCCCAGTCCCAGTCCAGCATGGAAGAAACTATACTAACTATTACTTGAGAATTTAGATGTTCAAATCGGAAACAATGTTTGAATTTCACTTGAATAGGTTTATTTCAATTTCCACGCTGGACTGGAAGTGAAGAAAAACATAGACATCGAAGCGCCGGGCCAACTCTTCCCGGGAATGCTGTAAAAACCAGCTGAGGGATTCCAGGGTATTGTAGGTAATTTAGGCGACGGCTAACAACCTGTCACTCTATAGTGACACGTGATCGGCATTGCTATTGATGGTATTGCTATCAATATACCTACATTATCTATCTGAAATGACCTTCAAAGCTTGTCAGACGTGGCGGAACGACCTATGTTTGGGTCGTTGACGCTCAGCCTACCCCATTAGAGATAAAGGCGTGATTGTATGTAGGTTTAATTTCCGGATTTAGGATTTAACGGATGTAAAGTACAGCTTCCCGCTAACTGATGGGGGATGCTCAGCTCAATAAGCAACGAAACGCAAATTTCTCCAGGAATTTCTTTGAGGAAATGAGTATGTTTGACTCCTGCATACAATAACCACCTCGATCAAATAATTTATTTAGGGAAGCCCAAATTTTGTTTCCCTTCCTGGAAGAATTTGAAAGTAGTTCCAGTTTCATTCGGCGCTTTTCCACTAGACGGCACGTCAACGGCAACGGCGACGGCACGGCGACGATCACGTGACAATATCTATGGGAATGCCGGCAAGTGGAAAAGCGTGTCATATAATTTCATTGATTTTCATACATTATCTCACCTACGATATCGTCGACGGTGCCGTGCCGTCGCCGTTGCCGTTGACGTGCCGTCTAGAGGAAAAGCGCCCATTGACTGCCCTATGTCCAACCCCTTTCAGTTTGCGAGAAGCTATCTTTACACCCGTATTATAAGTTATTTCTTTTGAATTAATACTTATATCGTGACTTATTTAAGTACCCTAGGTACTACACGTGGTAACAATAAATTTTCCCAGAAAAACTTATGGCGTATTGAAGAAGAATAATCAACTTCTCTTTCTATGATCATGCTCTTATAACTCTGTGCAAATATCGTCAGTATCAAAATTTGCTAATTATAAAAATAATTTATAATTTTGTTGGATTTATGTTATAATGTTTATTGTATTGTTTCAGATTACATATTCTGGACCGGCTAACAACACTTCTCTACTAAGGTAGATATTTGGAAAATGCTTTTTATATAAAAAAAGAGTACTTTTTTGAAAGTCCTTTGACCTTGTTATTTGTGTAAAAGTTCAAAAATATATTATTTTAAGTTACAATATGAAATCGAAAGGTTCAAGTTTGAAATTAATGTGTTTATAAACAGATAATCCTTAGTGAATTATTGATTCTGATGAACAGCTGCGCCTAAAAACTGTGAAAAATATGTTTATTTATCACGCTTTTTTTTTCATATATTACAGCATGATATAGCAGTGATAACTTTGATCAAAGATTAAAAGTGAAACTTAAATTACTTTCCAGAGTAGATGGCACTTTTTAAAATAGACCAAGAATATTCAATCTTGTCTAGTCTTGAATAACTAATTTACTTATCTCCCTCCGCGCAAATTTTGAGACCCGGTATTAATCGTGATAATGCATACTGATGAGAACCATCATGGCCGATATAGATTATTTCAATAACAAAGCCGAAGTTGATGAAGTAAATCCTGTTATAACTACTAGGTATACTTTGACGGAGCCACAGAATATTATTTATAGACAGTTAAAATAAAGTGCCAATATTTTAAGGGCGAGTTCTTAGTACTCATCAAACTGAACAACTTTTCTATGTAACTTATTCTCGTACCTAATGTAAAAAGAAATTGGTTGGGTCATTTAGTTAGTAGAAACCTATGGGAGGTAATTATTTTTTTTTATTCTTTGAAGAAAAATTGTTCAGTTTGATGGTTTAAAATTGTCCTTATATGTACAGGTAACTAACAAAAAATCCAATTTAATTACAACAATTTGTTCTACTAATGATAATAAACAACTTTTCAATACTTTCCATAAATAGTGCGTTCTACTTTGTTTATATCCTATACGGAAAATATTTCCTCTATTCTCAGTAGTTCAATGGTACAGTTCAATGATTGAACTACTGAGAACTTTTCGTGCCAGTATTAAAAAAAATTTGGTATTGTAAACAAAAATAATAAAGGTATTTCTGAGAAAATTGGAATTGCGTAAATAAAAATTGTCTCACGCTGAAAATATTATTATTTCCCAGAAAATGTTATTACGAATTTCAATAACAAAAGCAGCGAAAACATAATTTATCACAACTACGATTCTATTTAAGGTAGAATTCACACCGATCGTCTCGCATCGGCTCGAATCGGAACGGACTAGGTACGACAGCCGCGGCTCGCGGTAAGGCTCCGAGCGGCTCCGTGCGTCTCCGTGCGGCTCCGTGCGGCTCTGTGCGGCTCCGTTCCGTGCGCCTCCGTCGGCATGCGACACGTAGTCCCTGTGACATGGTGATTCAAAAATACGGCTCCTGAGCTAAAAACCTAAAGTTTGGTGAACATGTATTTTATTGTTGATACTAACAAGAGGAAACCAAGTTATATTCACCTTCCAGGATAATATAGAAATTAAAAAAATGAATATTTGCAATTTTTGGGTTGTTTTCAAGCAACCAAATACGCTGCAAGAATAATATTATCGGCTATTATTCATTATTCACACCATATTGCTTCGTCACCGTCGTCGCGATAGTTTTGACAATTGGGTTGAAATCCATCCAGAAATAACTAGAAATGCCTGTAAACGTCACGTCAATGCGTGATCAAAAAGGTGCTACCGTATTGAGTGGAGCATCTGTCTGGGCACCTGCCGCGCTCATAAGTAATCTGTGCCCATAGTCCTTCAACATTTTGCACCTGCAAGTTCTTAATATTTTCTTTTAAATCTCGTTCGTGTTCACTTGATGTGAACGCCGCTCGTAGTAGTACGGGTCAAAGCAAACAGATGGCCTTCCTTGGAACTTGGCCTTTGTATCAAACGTACAGGTAGCAAAGTTAATATTGTTACACTTGTCCCCGATGCTCACCGACGATAGGTATGACGGTAAAGGACTTCACTTTAAGGTGAGGTAGGTCCACAAGTACATTTTGAGATATACAATAATCACCCGTAATGTCATTGATAAAATTTGTTCATATCAATTCAGCGCGCGCTACGGCCCGGCAGTTGAGTCGATGGTCGCGCGTCGCGTGTGCAAAAATCGTAGTTGATCAAGTTATTTTGTTTAAAAATATACAATTTCAAAATAAAATTAAAACACATACTTACACATCGCGATTTTTATTTTAGCACATTTATTTTACGTGAAAACTGTTTAATCTAGCCATAAAACGAAAAATGCGTACTATGAATTAAGAAAAGGAGACAACTTTGGTTTTTTTTCTATCGAGCGAAAGTTATCCAATCATGTTTTAGGTAGCCACTATAGGAAATATACTCAAGAATGATTATATAATTTTATCGTATTTATTTTTAATAAGAATGGAAAAGGTATAATTATCATCGTTAAAATATAAAATTCATCTTACGATAAGTACATGGTTATTATATTCTAGCACTATACACATAAAGCTACGTCTGCATTCTCATAATTGGTGTGCACAAGCCAGAGCCTTTGAGGCTTTAAGGTAAGCTCGCTACATAGTCGACTACGTCTTTTTTAGGGTCAATTCACACCGGGAAGCGACGCAACACGACGCGACGCAGCTATGATGCTGCTGCTATGCTGCTTGAAGATGCATCTCGTTGTACCACGAAGTGATAGACTGAATGACGCAGCGCAGCGTGACGACGCCGCGAGATAAAGTTCTGTCATTTAATGTCTATCTTTTAACATTGTGATTAAAGTACTATATCGTATTACGATCTTGAAAATACGCGGAACGTCGCGTCTCGTCGCGTCGCATCGCGTAGCGTCGCTTCCCGGTGTGATCTGACCCTTACACCTGGCGGAGACTAGACTCATAAGCAAACCCAGTAATTACGAATATCATGTTATAATATTAAATTCGTGCTAGCTCTTACGGTAAGAACCTTCACCCACTGAGCTGGAGCTAATTTAAAAAAAAACGTGAACTCACAAAATTACGTTTTTTTAAAACATTGTTCCCTGACTCGGATTAGAAATAGTTCAAGTAATAATAGTCCCAATAATTACCTACTTAGAAATAATATCATTGGGGCTATTTCCAGGAAGGCATTAAAAAAATAAAACTGATTATGTGGAGTGCAAATTATATTTGGAAAGTGGCGCCAGCTCTGCAGATGAAAGCTTTTAAATCCGTAACATCTTGTGTATACAGTCGTCAGATAAATTTATTGTTCCACTTAAAACGATAAATTTTGCATGTTACTAAGATAGCAATACCGCTTTATTTACATAAACGCCAGCCACTTGCGATTTATGTATGGTGGAGAATCCGGCATTGCATAATAGATATTAATTATATTTGTTTAGATTTTGTATATCACAGATATTTCACAACAAATATAAGTAATCCCACAAATTCAAAATATTAGCTGTTCTGTACAAGTTCTGAAACGCGGTATCGAAGTTTTCTCAGCGATCTGCAGATATAAAAGTTCCAATATGACCGATTGGACTTCAGTCACAATCACAACACCCGACCAGGCTCGACCAACGGGCTCCAACATTTATTTTCTAAATGTGTATCAGTTAGAATTGAGACCCCTGTTCTACAGAAGTGCTCTGTAGGCCAATCTAAGATGCAAGCTCAAGGGTGTTTACGTTAACGGTGTTTCTTTGTACTGTATAGGTTCCATCACAGTACCTACTTAGAAGCACTTTACATACCTACTTGTGCCCCCCCCAGAAACAAATCCTGGATCCGCCCTTGTGCAAGCTGGTCTAAAATACTGAGCAGATATTGTAGCTACTATGTAAATTTCAAAGCAACAAGGATGTTTTATGGCTACCAACTAAGACAGCAGCGAAGTGTCGTGTTACTAGCATATAACTTCTAGAGATAAACCCAGTATGCATGCTCTCAGGAAATAAAATTCCAGCATAAACTGATGTGCTTGTGTGTGCAATAAATTACAACCGTACTGAAACAACTCACTATGTACATTTTCATGGCAAAACTACGGAAGTTCTTTTGCCGGGTAAGGAATCGAGGGTTTCAGTGTATTACAATTTAGGCGACGGGCTAACAACCTGTCACTATAGCAATATACAGATCAATCTGGAATAACCCTCAAAACTTGTCAGACGTGGCGGAACGACCTTTGTTTAGGTGGTATACAAGAGCGCAGTATTTTTTTTTACACCCTGTATACTCAAGAATCTGAACGCACTCAAAGCCATCAGTGTCAGAATCAGTGACGCCTGACTCTGACAAATGATTCTCTTCGACTTTCTGTCTCGTTCCGTTTCAAGTGGAGGTAGTTTCGATGTTCTTGTCACTCCCGCAAAAAGGTCGAGAGCACACTACTTAAGGAAAATCTAAAAAAAGAGACACACAATGGCCTCGATTCACGCCGTCCAGTTACTAATTCTAATTCTTAGTAGCGCTGTCACTTTCTTATATTTGACATAAGAACAGGATAGCAAATAAACAAATGACTTTGACATTCCTAATCTGACATTAAATTGCTTAAATTTGATATTAGATTACTCATTTAACGTAAAATAAGGAACATGGTCTATGCTCGGTTCTTTATTTAAAGCAGCTTATGTCAAATTAGGAAAGTCAAACACGTGTGTTTATTTGCTATCCTGGTCTTATGTCAAAGTAAATAAAGTGACAGCGCTATCTTAAAATTAGTTAAGAATGTGGCGGCCAGAATCGAGGGCAGTAACATTTTTATACGATAGATATGCTCCTGTAGAAGTCAGCAAAGAGGTTTGAGGGTTAAGTGCACTGTGATTCAAGCGATGGTCTGATAACCTGTCACTATAGTTATGTACCAATGTCTCTGAAATAAACCTCAAAACTTGTCAGACATGCGGCAGAACGGCCCTTGTTTGGGTCCTTGATGCGTTGCCTACCCCAGTAGAGATAAAAAGCGTGATTGTATGTATGTAATTATGACGTAGGATGTAGGTACTTAGGCTCGTATTTATAAAGCGATCTCAATATTGATAGCAATATTAAGTATGGATTTGACAGACCGTTTTGTACTGAAATGACATTTCTGATACGAACTCAAACTCGCTGTCATTCTTGAGAGCTGATTATAAATACGGACCTTAATGTGTTCAAGGATGTTGCAGCGTTGTCGTTTCACAGGAAGTCAAACCGGAAGTTTATAAACTTAATTATCTATAAATATAACCATTTTTAAGGCCGGCATGCACTTTCTATTTGATAACTTGGTGAAGTATAGCCTCCTGAAACAAATGAATGAATTTTCTCTTCGGAATCCTAGTAATTATTATAAATGCGAATGTTTGAATGTTTGGAACTCAATCACGCTCCATTCTACATTCATCAGGACGAAACTGGAATAGAAAATAAGTTAGGTTCTATTCTCCAAGGAAAACCCTTCATTTCCACGGGAAAAAATATTAAACGCGGGAGAATATTACCTTTGATTTGGATTTCATAGCGCTGTTTGTCTAAGAAGAATTTACTATTTTTTTTAACCCTCCTTGAAAAAAAGCAAAATAACTTGGCACAAGTTATTCCATTCAAATACACAGTAACAACTATAAAACCCCAAGATAATACAAACATGCATAATTTTGTCAATACGGCGCTGGCTGGCGTCCAAGAAACATGATCTAAATAACGAAAGTGCTAAAAGCTCTAGTGGATCTACTGCAGAATGCAACTACTTTATTTTTTATTCTGTGGTAATTGATTGTAGCTTTTAATTGGACACAGTGCAGTTAATATTAAAACGAAAAGTCTTGTAACTTTCCTTAGGTGTTTGTGATATATACGGGGTGTAAGGGACAGCGTCCCGCAAAGAATTTTTGAAGTCGGTCCAGTAGTTTTTGAGAGTTACAAATATACACACACACACAAAAATACAAAAATACAAATCTTTCCTCTTTATAGTATTACTGTAGAAAACCAATTTTAAGTAACAGCCAATTTGAAAAACACCTTAATTATAATTCTTTTCGACTTTGCGATACTTAATTTTATTTTCATTCTTTCGGACCGAGTAATCTTCATTTTAAGCCTCTTTTCTTCCCAATTTTCCCTTATTATGATCCAAGAGCATCTCAGCTGAAACCAGTGAGGCGATAATGTAAAGAAATTGAGTGGAACTGGCAAATCCTCTTCCATTAGGAATTAATTTTATAAATAACTAGCTTATTGCACCGCAATTTCACCCGCGATATAATTTGATTTCCCGTGGAAATTGTGTACTTTCCCGCGGTAAAAAAAAGCGTATGTTACTCAAACTCTTTATAATATTATATAAATAACTAGTTTATTGCATCTCAGTTTTACCCACGGAATCAAATATTTTTCCGTGTAGCTATCGGAAGTTTTTGATTAAGTATATTCGTAGCAATCATGCATATCTAAAAATACATTTTTTTTTAAATCTTTACGCCTTTCTTGATTTCATTTGAGTCTTCATAAATTTTCATGTGGAAGTAGGTAATTAATGTTTTCCTATGGATAAAATACTTTGAGAAAAACAAGCCTTTTCGTACTTGAAAGGCCGGCCGCGTAACGTATTTGTGACCCCCCGGGTGTTGCAGGTGTTTATGGACGGCGGTGATTATTTACCATCAGGTGATCCGTCTGCTTATCTAACTCCCTCTTTCATGAAAAAAAAGACTAGAATCAAGAGTAAACTCATGGCAAATAAGTGAATAATATTAAAATGTGGCATTATTGGTATGGAACGGAAATAACTTCGTGGTTAATTAAACGATAAGTTGAAACGGATATGACATCATTAAAACTGTATGAAAAATCCCACAAAACCACATAAATCTACATTTTAATTTTTGGTATGTATTTTCAAGTAGCTACTAAGTATATCGCATTCATCATAATCCTGTTGACGTGGTATTGCTCAATACTAGAGATTCTTTTTCTGTTATGTGGGAGGCGCCGCACCGGTCTGAACGTGTTAAATTTCCAAGGCACAAATCAGTAGAACAATATATAAGATTTAATTAAAAAACGCTTTCAAAACGGCTTCAATTTAAAAATAAGGTTTTTAACTGTGCATTTGTCAAAGGCTTCTTGGCATTGAAGTTTTATTTTCTTGGAAACACGTGCCCCGTGGCTGTAAATGAATCAAAGAAGTCAAAAACAGCTTTTGAATTCAAGTTATTTATATTTAGAACGAACTCCGTTGTTGCATCCTTGGAAATGAATGTTTTCGATATTCAAGATATGCTTTGGACATTGCTATGCAACTGAGCTTAGAAGTATAAGATATCTGAGGCCCGTATTTATAATCAGCACTCAAGAGTGACAGCGAATTTGAGTTCGTATCAGAAATGTCATTTCAGTAAAAAACGACCTGTCAAATCCATACTTAATATTGCTCTCAATCTTGAGATCGCTTTATAAATACGAGCCTAAGATTTGTTCAAGTGTCCGAGGGTTTGTCTAGTCTTTCATGGACCACCCCGTAAGTATTGGTAACAGCAAAAAGGATTTTTACGTGGTTTATACGCGGTGGACAGCGTACCAAAAACGGATAGGGGTTGCTTCGTCAACGAAACTGAACAACTTTCACCAGGAAATGGTTTTTTTTTACTTTTCCATACAAAATTCAATTTGTATCGAAAGCTCTAGGACATTTCTAACCGAACTGGGGAAAATATCATAAAGTGATAATTTTCCACCTGGGAATAGAAACCAAGACCTTTTGGATCGAGAGCCCATAGCTCCGACTTCTTGAACACGGAGGTTAGTTTAATTAAAGTCAATGTTAATTATCAAGTAAACATTCTATGTGGTGGCTGCCCGCGTTACGCTTGCCAATTTCTGGAAGAGAATTAAAATTATGTCCCTTTGACAAGTTCACTCGTTCGAAATTCCTGGTACGGTTAATATGCTCTTAGTTTGATAGGGCGAGCTATTAGGCTGTACGGATCAATTTTGATGCCAGAAGTAGGTAGATATGTTACGCTCAAACCCCGAATTCGCTCATTAGCTGAAAAGAGACTATATGTCGCGAAAGGGACATTGCAAAACGCTCAAAAGCCAAATTTGAGTTTTTCCAGATCGCGAGAGCAATTAAACCCCGACGTCATTAAAGTATGGCTGCATTTCTCACATCACAGGATATGAGCAGAAGGTGTAGTTGTCTCTTTTCCCAGGACGATGATGGTGATGATTATCATGACTATGGGAATGATGATGATCATCATCATTACGATGATGACTTTAAGTTTGAGTAAGTTTCCAGTGTGTATGTGGGAAGAAAATAGCTTGTTTGTTCCCAGCTTGAATATTCTGCGTCATGTGGGTACCTAATGCTTAACCTAGCTCTGTGCTCTAGTGATGTAGCGAGCTAATAGGCAGGCTGTATTGGGTGCGGACCGGCAAACTCAGCCGAATTGATTGCCAGAGGGCACAGGGAAATGCACAACACATTATTGTGCTGTGTAGACAGGTGCAGGTATACAACGTGTAACAGAAAGGGTATATGCATCGAGAAATGTGTGAATCTACCCATGAAACTGAACAACTTCCCCTAAGGAACATAGGTCGAAATAAAAAAAAAAAATTGACTTCCCATACTAAATACGCTATCAGCTGATGCATTTTGTATGAAAGGTCACATTTTTTTTTTTCGTTTTTCGACCTAAGTTTCTTAGGGAAAGTTGTTCAGTTTCATGGGTAGATTCATATTTTTATACCCTTTCTGTTACACCTTGTAGATCCGGAAAACACTAGAGCGAGAGATTGTTATTTTGAACGGGATTATTACTGCGAATATATTTATTGTTACCTCGATATTTCCGGTAATAATTCCGTAAAAAATAAATTAAGCAGACGTAAAATTATTCTAAAATTAGCATGTAATGTTATTAATTTTATCTTTTTAATACAAATCAAATTAATTACAACAATAATAATATATTTAAACATTTAATACTTTACAAGACAGTACCTAAAACGTAACAAAATATTCTACAAAATAAAATTTTAGGTTGCATCAATTTTCAGAACGCACCCCCAAGAGACCAAATAAAAAAAAGAAAAAAACAAGTTGTGTCAAAAAATGACATACCTTTGCCTCATTTAATAAAATTAAAAAGCTACTTGGTCTCTCTTAAGAATAAAATGGCCTTTTCCTCACTGAATTTAGGCGGGAAATGTGCTCTTTTTGAGGTGAAAGTGGGAAAATTATTTTCCCGTCTCCATAAAAAATACTCACCATATCTGTGTATGGTGTGGTTTTTTTCCGCTGCGCCTTGAAATTTACAAGTAGGTAAGTACTCGAAAAGAGAACCTGTTATATTTTTTTGGTTTATACAAATTAGGCAATTATACAATGTTTATGCATCGCCCCCTAATTTATTATTGTAATAATCCTTTCCCTCCTCAAAACACCTCAGTAAATTATTTTACCCCCGTGTAAATATTTTGCGCCTTATTCACTCCAAAACGGTTTAGTAATTATCTTGAACCATTTTCAGTATTCAAATAATTACTTTCCAAATATTTTAATACTTTGATTGCCATTTTCTTCACGCAAACTAGAAAGTTTAAAATCGAAAAAGTTTAAGTGTATTTTACAAAGTCACGCCTTCATCCCTTACAGATTAGGCAGAGCCTGAAATTCTTTAGTAAAAGGCGTTTTCGCCAGGTCTGACAAATAATGCGGGCAAGTTTAGATTGAAATGGATAATGGAACATTCGCGTTATCATAATTTTTTTATCGCTATAGTGGCAGGTTGTCGCTATAGTGGTAGCCGATCACCGAAGTCACAATGAAATTACTTATATCTCACCAATGTTTTAAAATTACAATGCATTGGCCTCGATTCACGCCGTCCAGTTACTAATTCTAATTCTTAGTGGCGCTGTCACTTTCTTATATTTGACATAAGAACAGGACAGCAAATAAACACATGACATTGACATTCCTAATCTGACATTAGTCTGCTTAAATTACGTAAAATTAGTGAGCACGCTCTATGGTCATTCCTTATTTAAAGCGCCGTACGTCAAATTAGGAATGTCAAAGTCACGTGATTGTTTGCTATCCTGTTCTTATGTCATATTTAAGAAAGTGACAGCGCTACTAAGAATTAGAATTAGTAAAAGTGCGTCCTGAATTAGCACCATTGTAACGCTCAAATTCAGAAAAGTTAGCACATTCTACGAGGCCTCTACGCCGTAGCAAGTAAACTACGCCGTAGCACCTAGACTACGCGTCAGCTTTTGTTTGTGATTATAACCACATCAGTTTTGATCTTTCGATTATTATAATCCTGTTATAGGCTTACTTAGATAATGTTTGTTCGTACAAATAATTAACTTAAATTTCTTTTTTTACAACAAACGTAATATGTAAAGCAGCGAAAGAGTTAAATGACGAGAAGTTTTCCTTCAAACAACTTTGATCTCGTCTGAACCTGACAGTAATTACACGTCAAATAATAATTTACGAGGGTTCGCTTATCCAGTCAACATGAAATTGGTAATACTTGTGTATAAATATGATTACAGTAATCGAGTTTATTTTAAGTTGTTTCTGAGTGGTTGTCGCATAACGATTACTTCCCGCGACGTAGTTTCAAGAGCAGGGTCAGTTCACACTGGGCAGCGATGCGACGCGGCGCGCACTTTTCAATATCGTGATACAATATACTATGAAAACTTAAAAATTTGAAACCTATTTCAGGAAAGAAGAACTAACAAATAAACACACTGTACAATAAATTGTTCCACCACGCCCCACAATTTAAGGAAAAAATACATACATACATATAATCACGCCTTTATCCCTAATGGGGTAGGCAGAGCGTAAACGACCTAAATAAAGGTCGCTCCGCCACGTCTGACAAGTTTTAAGGGTTATTACAGATGATTACGGATCGGTTGGGATGGATTCGTTAGAGTTACGTCGGAAAATTCTTCTGGTCATCCATTACTATTTGCTATTAAATAATAAAGTTGACAATCCGGAAACTCTTGCCCGAATTAACCTGGTGGCTGTGCCACAAAGATTCTTGCACGGGGGTGCACTCGGGCAGAGAGGGCGCAGGCCGCGGCCGCTGTTCGCGGTGGGACAGGACTTGCACACTCAGCAAGCTGAGCAGGCTCCCACAGCAAGGGTCATAGGTCTACTTAATGATATTGTTCAGTCACCCGACGCTGACTTTGATTTATTTTATGATTGTTATAATGTTCTTAAAAAGAAATTGTACATTTATTTAAACGGGATGAGTTTAGTTAGTAATTAACCTTTAAATATAAATTAACTTATAAGCGCTTTGGAGTAATCTGTAAGCTTATATTGTAATAAAAATAAAATAAAATTACGTATATTGCTATAGTGACGGGTTGTCAGCCCATCGCCTAAATTGCAATACACTGAAACCCTCGTTTCCCTTAGCTGATTTTTACAGCATGCACGGGAGGAGATGCAGCTGGCACATTCTATGTTTTTCTATCACTCCCAGTCCAGCATGGAAGTATGCTAACTGATAACTAACTACCACATGATAAAAAGGAAGGAGCATTAATATGTTGCGTTTTTTCTTGCTTCAAGAAAAATCCACTTACAAACTCCATTACGAAGCAGCTTGCGTTTTAATAGCTTAATTTACTAAGTGCATAATAAACTCATGTGATATTTCCGTATTTTGCGGCTTAGTTTATTCAAAAAGCTTTGCAAGAGCACAGACTTTTGTACAGCGGAAGTGCAGTAGCCATTTTTAATTCTAAATAGGATAGCTTGCGTGGAAATGCGCACATTTTCCGAAAACGAATTTGAAATGTCAGAGACTTTTTAAAATTAAATGATACTCCGTGTAGTGTCGCGTGAGAAATTCAGGATACGTAAATCAAACTATTTAAACACGATGGAGTGACCTAACCCAGAAGACGCCTGTTAAGGCACTGGTAGTCTCACGCACCGACGGAACACAGCAAGCTGTGTAATTAGAGATAACATTGCTCCTGAAACCAAATTATTGTCACATCAAAGTTATTACTAGCTGGATATATGCATGTAGTATAATTTAGTCTGTTACAGTTAATAGTTTCCGGGAATAATGTGTAATGTGGTTCGATAGCTCATTACTACGCGATTTGGTTCATAGGCACAATTCATAGACTAATTAACTACATCTTCAGATGTTTTCCCACTAGATTAATAATTAAATCTAAGACTCAAATTATTTTACACCAAAGGAAACGAATGACAAAAAAGACAAATAAAAAATGACAGTGAATGAATGAGTGTCCAAAGCTAATAATCATCAAAGAAATACAGGGTAGCTCAGTGAGAAATGCGTTTTTGGTTCCGCCATAATATCTGAACAAAAAATAAGAGAGACTTGAAAATTATGTCAGTGCGTATAGCTCATTTCAAGATGAGTCACTTCTCAGGAGAACAGCAAGCATATTTTTAACTACCACCAGTAACACAACGAAGAAGATATTTTATGCGATAACAACCTTTGATAGAACTTTGAAAGGGTAGTAAGTAGGATTTAATCAGGTGTTCCACAGTCGCATTTTGGTAAAATTCCACCATTATTCTAAATATAGTTTTTTTTATCAACTTTTCTCTCCAACTGACGGTGGCTAGAAAGTAAGTTTTGTGAAGCTCGTGAAACATCAAGCCAAAATGACAACGACAATTTATTAAAGACAGATATCGGATACTTCCTCTTAGCCGGTCTCTACGTTCAAAATACCCTCCTCAGTGTCCGAACTCAACTCGACTTAATGTCAGTAGACGACTGTTTGTGCAAGAATTTAATAGCTTTAGTTTTCGCTTGTGTATACGCGCCTTAAGGCCTTTCATCTTAAGCTCGCTTTAGACTGAATAAGTTCTCGATAACAGCACTTTTTGAAAAGCTATTTCGATGTAAGAAATACTTACGAGTTATTAAAGAAAGATTGTGATCATACAATTTTCAGCTGTAAGTAGATGAACCCGTACAATATAATGGTGTAGGTGCATTCGATTAACTCGTAGGTATATTTGAAATAAAAGTAAAAATAATAATTAAGGCTTGTCTGTTCATTGGACATACTTTTGAAACTCCATTAAAGGCATTTTCTCCGCTTGGGACTCCTTCGTTTTTCTTGTACTTACAAAGTAATAATAAAGTTATTAATGAGATTGAAAAAAAAACACAAATAAATTTAATCTTAAAAGTATGAAGTTGTTAAAAGTAAAAGTCAATTTTCATAATAAATTTTGTGGTTTAAAAGGAAGAAACCAGCCTGTTCTTAGATAAGAATAGACTCGTTCTTATTAAATCTGTTTAAGACGCGTTTTAAATATTGTACCTAATTAAAATCGTCTTCTTTTCCATAGTAAAATATTGAAGCAAATTATTTCAGTTATGGTTATAATTCAAGATTTGTATAAGCATTCTAATATCGTGTAAACGTAGTTATATTATTATGCACACAGTCCCTTGTCAACTTGAATATTAATGATATGAGCAAACTGGGGATCGTAGACAGGAGATACCACAGGATTTCTGTTATATTATATTAGTGATTTTATCCATTAAGCTATTCAAACAAACGGCAAAGACAGAATATTAAAAAAAAAAAAATTATAAGAGGAATGATTTGTATTTTTGTACGTATGTTTGCAACTAATCATCTCAAAAACAACTAGACTGATTTTAAAAAGCCACGGGTGAAATTGCGGCGCAAAAAGGAAGTACGAAATTAATTACGATGAAAAAGTATTAAAATTATATAATAGCTCTTCACTCGGCTAGTAAAATTCAGTCTATAGTTTTATTTTATGGGAAAAATATATGTATGTCATCAATAGACTCGATTTTAGATGCCGCGTTTTATGTTGCTGATCTTGCCGCAAGGCATCAATTTCCTAAAACGAGTCTTCTCCAATAACTATTGTCCTTGATTTAAGGCGCTTAAGGCGGAAGACTGTCAAAATTAGAAGTTGCTCAGTTTGTTGGCACGTGCAAGGATGTGCTCTCTGCCTTCGCCTCCGGGAAAAGACGTGATTGTATATATGGGCCAAGATTTGGTGTAAACCAGATTTTAATAAAATAAAACCATACCTCTTATTTTCATCTTGAGCGAACAGAAAAAGATGGCAGTTAGACGGACTTATTAATATTCTGTCACTTCAAAAATTTATGGATAGTCACGTCAAGTTAAGTCGTGATGTGAACGGCTCCTGACTAAAATCCTTTGAAATTTTTTAACGAGTTCTATGTGACAGGATTATAATAAGTCACTGCCATCCTTTTCTGTTCGTTCAAGACGTAAAATAAAGTGTATGTTTTTATTTTTGTTAAATCTGGTTTGCGCTGAATTGTGGCCAATGTATTACATCATCATAATTGTTACAAAAATGATGAATATATACACAAACACTAGAACAACTTTACCCGGAATTTGAAGTTGTCAAGTTAAAAAAAATAGGCCACATCTTGCACACAATTACAAGCATAATTATAAAACTTTTTTAGGCTCGTATTTATAAAGCGATCTCAAGATTAATATTAAGTTTGGATTTGACAGGTCGTTTTGTACTGAAATGACATTTCTGATACAAACTCAAATTCACTGTCACTCTTGAGAGCTGATTATAAATACGACCCTTAAATACAAAGCAATGACAGATACTTTTCGCAGTCATTATTTTTTTAATCAAAGAAATAATTTATAATTAAGAATAAACTTCTTACAAAGACCCGAACAAAAGTAAAAGTATTCTTGCTTTGTCATTTAATTCATTCTTGAGAAAATGGCACAATTATCATTAGCTTTGACTAAAATACCAAAGAAAGACTTTCTAAAGACTTCTTTCTGATATAGTTTTTTTTTATTGCAATGGGGTTTCTCTGGACTCTATATTAGGCTAGAATTAATCGAGATAGACTGATGTAAATAAATGTCCTGGCACTTTTACCAGCTAGAGAGAGAACACAGAATAAAAAAAATACTATGAACTTCAGTGGGTTCCAAAATTGTAAGCACTAAATGTAGAGACAAAATTTATTGTTAAATTACTTAATTCATCAAAAAACAACGGGATGTTAGATCATAGATATAGGGAGATATAGGGTACGATTGTTTAAGCTGTCTATAATATGTTTTACATTGTTCATCATAAATGAATCCCTTTGCTGGTTTTTACAGCATGCCCGGCAGGGGGGTAGCTACTGGCACATTATATGTATTTTGTAGCTCTCAGTCATATCATTCGTTTCACTGCTTTTGAGCTACTTGCTGCAAATTAACCTATCCCGGGAAAAAAATGAACAAATGGCGTTTATAAATTATCTAAAAACAAAGACTAGCAACTCAAACATTAAGTTTATTCCAGTTTATTCAAATATTTAAACGTAAAAATTAAATAAAACATTAAACAGGTTTAAAAAAAGCTGTAGAATAAACAACCAATTATTTAAATGAATTATTTAATTAAGGAAAATATCGAGAGCTACTTACGAGGTAATAATTCTTTATTAATCTATTTATTAAGCACGTCTGTCATCTGTCGTTGTTTTAGACACGGAATTATGTTGTGTTTTTTTAATAGGAAGTATCAATAGTCACGCTATGACAGAGTCGACGATGGAGTGCACTCTGCCAAAAAGCCACTTTTTTATTTGTTTATATTCGTTACTCATACGTTTGACGTATAAAGTTTTATAAAAATATTCCCCAAAAGTTTTTGCAGCAAAAGTCAATTTGGGAATATTTTTTCAACGAAATTTTTCCTAGAATTTCAAACGTTTTTTATTGAAATGTATTCAGTTCTATGTAGGTACACACTCTATTTTTTTAAGGGACTTTACCTGTTTTTAAAATAAACTACGTTCCTAACTACCTTCTTTAGATTCTACCTTCAACTTTCTATAAGAAAATCCTCAATATGTTTTACAAATTGGTATTTCTATAAATCCAATACCTTTTTCAGGTAAATCCAGTGAGCAAAACAGGGATTTTCGAAACTCGAAAGAGATTCTCGTGAATCCTGGTACAAATCCTCACGCGGATATGAAAAGAGGTCGTAAAAGGCGTCTCTAGAGATATTGACATTTCCCCGGAAATTCAAACGGTTGTTTCATGTTTTAAAGGTCAGCACAGGGCAGAAACACGTTGCTTGACATATCGTTGTACCACGAAATATTAGGAATACTAGGTTTCACTATGCCAAATTTCATCAAAACCCGTTCAGCTGTTTAGGCGTGAAAGAGCAACAGATAGAGTTATTTTCGCATTTATAATATTAGTAAGTATGTATATGGATTCGAGGAATATTCGAGTTCTGCTAATGAATCTTTTTGCAGAGTAAATAAAGTTTCTTGCGTCAAGTGTATACTACATGGCTAAACCACTGATTTGAGAAGTCGCTGGTTAGCTCCTAACGCTATTTACTCTTCTGTAGGCTAAACACACATATTTATAGAAATTTATACCTCTAGAATGGCAGTCAATGATGATGGCAGCAATTTAATAGTACCTTGTTTATCGAGGGGAGAACATGACCGATTCCCACACGAGGGTGTAGTTTGAGGCCCGAAGCGCAGCTGAGGGCCTCAATACACACGAGTTGGGAATCGCATTTTCTTCCGAGTTATACATAGTGCTTTATACTACACCTACGAGGAAAATATAATCAAAAATCCTTGTAAGATAAAGAATGATATCACTTACATGAGAAGATAACTTAAGAACATTTGAAGTGTCATCATCCATGCGAACAGAACACAAACAAACAAAACACATATTAATACAGTTACACATTACATCGAAAACACTAAACACTTAATTTACATTAAATAAGTCATATAAATCAAAGAACGAAAAAGAATTCGCGCGGACATGTTGATTTTGCCATATTTTTTACTTAAAAATATAAAAGAGACAAATGAAGCAAAGCACATACTGCCAAAAAATGTAAGTGGCCAGTATCATTTTGTGGGCTTCGACATACAAACTTTTTGTTTTTTGGCATCCGCCTGTTTCTAGTTTTGAATTATGAATTTAAAAAATATAAAGGAGGGGAGAAAATACTTTCTCCCCTAGGGGAGAAAGTAAATCCCATATATTTTTGCCGCCCGCATATTCGTTCGCTTGGATTTACGTACTTTCTTTCCTTTTTTTAAGTAAGAACTAATATACTTTCCGAATAGGTGTAGTATAAAAACATTTATTTTTTCATGACTTAAAATATTGTGTGTTTCAATTTGAATGAAATTGTTTTCCAATTTCTTTTCCCTTTGTTCTCTTTTTAAAACGTGTGTTTTAGAGGATTAGATACTCGCAACATTAACATAAATAAATTTTTACCGTGGGGAAATAAAGGATTTATGCGAAAAACGCAAACAGCTCGGGCAATTTTATTGCAAGTACTTGCCACTTTATTTGTTATCCGCTTTGAAAGCGTTTGTGCTCAACACTAGTGCCACTTGACGAACATAGTAAATAACTCACAACAAAGGCTTTTAATCGAAATTCTAATATTTCGATTCGAATACGGTCCACCGACCAAACTCTAGGTTTTAAAACTGAAGTGATCGCGTATCCAATAATTATAGAAATCTCTACCTTTAGAGATAATTATAAAGAAGGATTCACACCAACCGGCTCGTATCGGCCTGGCTCGGAACGGATCCGTTCGAAGCCATACGGCTGCGATCGGAAGAAAATGACAGCTCATGCTGATTAGAAAAAAAAAACAATCTTAACTTAAATAGAACCATACCTATTATTTACTGTCTTGAGTGATCAGAAAAGAGACGGACTATATACGAACTAATTTTGGTCCTGTCAGTTCCAATTCATTCTTAAATTTCAAAGGATTTTGATCGATACCCTTCCACACTGCGACTTATTAACTATAGATTCTTAATTTGACAGGATTATAATTAGTTCGTCGGTGTGTTGTAGTGTTGTCCCTTTCTGTTCACTCATGGCAGGAAATGACAGATATGTTTTTAGTTTAGCTAAATCGTGTTTCCATCGAATCGGGGCTAATGTATGGATATTGATATGTCGCATGTGACGTTTAACAAAATGGAAAATATTAATGCTAATATGAACTGGCATTTCTGATTACAATGTGTAATTTTCTTTACCGTATTACAAAATGCCATCCGAACCGAGCCGATGCAAGCCAGTTGGTCTGAATCCTACCTAAGTGGTTCGTAAAGTACAAATAGACAAATAAACCTCCTTACAACAACGAGCCATTCCATTTAGAACAGCGGGGGATCTTTTAGTAATAAGGAAAGTGTTTCGAATCTCTACAGGGCCTGAGCTGTGACGTCATCGCTGTGCTTGCGACGTCATTCAGACGTTACAAAAGCTTTTGTCGTCTATCTTACATAGTTGTACATAACTGGATTACGCTTATGTTGGACTGAGAGCGATAAAAATATGTAATGTAGCAGCTGCACTTCTTTATCGGCCAGTAAAGAGATTATTAGGTAAGGGTTTACCCGTGATCATGGCGCTTGTAACAGCTCCGGAATCCGTCAAATAAATTCAATCGTGATACAAACCAGTCAAAATGTCTCATAGGAAGTTATAGTTCTGTGATGTGACTTACATACATATAATCACGCCTTTATCCCTAATGGGGTAGGCAGAGCAAAAACTAACTAAACAAAGGTCGTTCGGCGGAACGTGGCGTCTGACAAGTTTTGAGGGTAATTACAGATGATTATGTATATCGCTATAGCGACAGGTTGTCAGCCCATCGCCTAAATTGCAGTACACTGAAACCCTAGAATCCCTTAGCTGGTTTTTACAGCATGCCCGGGAGGAGATGCAGCTGGCACATTCTATGTTTTCGTAAGCTAGAATTTGTGGTTTGGATTTGTAGATACTCGTAAATGACCACAGTTTAGTTAGATTTTGATTTTAGTTTGGAACCTTGCTGGTAGGATGATGATAATGAGCTCTGGAGTTAGTTCTTTTGTAGAAAAAATTTTAGGTACGATTTATAATTACAAAATTTCAAATGATCACATGCTTGTGAAGAACAACTTTGGATAAACATGTTGCACAAATGGGACTAGCAAATCAGTTACGTAAACTACGTGATAATACATAACGATACTATTATGTATTGCCACCTTATACTAACGTAACATAACCCTTTTTCTGAGGCAGTCGGGTAAAAACACACTTATCAATAAAAAGGGTACGCAAAGGGTATTATTACGGTAATAGGTATTAGGGTAATGTTACGTTATTCAGATTCAGACATCGTACTCTGTCAATGAGTCTACTTTAAAGGAGAGTGTCGGTATCGGTCCTCTCAAAGTCTCTATCAATTTCCTTGGCACGACTCAGGTGTATTGTATATGTAAATATATCCGAAAATATGTGCAATCTGTCGTTTTATTAGGTAAAAATAAAATAAAAAGGTTTTTATTTCCTCAAAACATAGTTTCCAAAACAATTTACATGGACATTATAGTATACTCAAGTTACACTAAGTGTGAGGCTGGTGCCTAAATAAGGTAAATGAATACCCGTATTTTAGTTCACCAGACCTCCACTCCACATAAGAAAATGACCTATAATAATGTACCTTCAGGAAATGTATAGGTACCTACTTGGGAATTCAGGAAAATGTTTTTATTATATTTTTTTGGAATTGGATTTAATCCCCAAACAGTGCCCGGAAATATGCTAAATTTGAGGTGGTATTTGCAAAGTTATTGGCATAGACAGTGTGATATAAATTGTATCAGCTATATGCACTTGACTGGTTCTCTATGGGAAGACCATAATATTGCAAGTTGTTCAGTTTCATGGGTTAATACAAAAAAAAAATTGCACCTTGTATATGTCCGATTCCTGTCACGTTTTAGAGTCTGTTCGAAAAGAGAACAGGCATGGAATTTGAGGGCGCGCATTTGAATTTAATTAACTGTCGCTTGGTCATGTGAGGATTATGCCCAAGTCTTTAACAGTAACCTTCTACATTAAATTTTGGAGGTTTTAGGTCAAAGACCTAGGCTTAAACGCCACGCAACCAGCCGTGGGATAGTTAATACAAATGTGCGCCCTCCGATTCTATGCCTGTTCTCTTTTCGAACAGACTATACTGTTCTTTAATTTATACTACGCCACTAAACCACGGAGGCAGTATCTCTAAATGAGAGCAGTAAAACACAGCATTTACATAACAACCCCAGTATAAATGCTCTCGACCATAAAACACATTACGGACTTGCATAGAAATGTCTGTGGCTTTAGTGCGTAAGGGTTAAACTCTAGATAAATGATAACATATTTCGTCTGCGTTTTCACCCGCGTTAAATGAGATTTCCTGTGGAAATAAAGGGTTACCTGCGGTGAAAAGTAGCTAAAAGTGACAATTAGTAACAAAATGTCCTTTTCCAGCCTTCCAGGACTTAAACCGTTCTGATCCGTCCAGTGGTTGAAGGGTACTTAATTTGAGTAACAAACATTCAAACATCCAAACCTATGCATTTACATCTATTGCAGGTTTTATTTGTTTTAAAAGTAAACCTACATTTTATCAGCATAAAAATTGTGATAAGCCATCATTCCTCAGAAAAAGTAGAAGCTAGGTATTTTGTGACGGTTTTTCAGACTTTACAGCATTATTTGAGCTAATGCTATGTCAGCAATCAATTTCTTGGCGCGATTGGGCGCTTTTCCACTAGACGGCACGTCAACGGCAACGGCGACGGCACGGCGAGATCACGTGACAATATCTATGGGAATCGATGACATGCCGTGACGGTGCCGTGCCGTCAAGTGGAAAAGCGTGTCATATAATTTCATTGATTTTCATACATTATCTCACCTACGATATCGTCGACGGTACCGTGCCGTCGCCGTTGCCGTTGACGTGCCGTCTAGTGGAAAAGCGCCCATTCTCAAACGAATCTAATACTGCCAGCTGCTATTTGGCTGGTAAGTGAATACGAGTATTTCTTTTGTATTTTAAAGGTGGTCAAAATTTCATTAGAGATCATTTTATTAGAGATACACACTTTGTCAATAAAGACTCCGTTTTTTTGTACTCTTTAGGCTTTAAGCAAACAATCTTCTTGACTTGGGTACGTCATGAAGGGAAAGCCTTTAATAACATTAAATTGTGTGGAATAATAACATGAGAAAATTCACTTCCTACATCAAGCCTAGGGCTTAAATAAATTAAATAAAGAAGCTTGAAACAAAATGACATACAAGGTATAAGGAACTTTTCATCTGGAGGCACGGAGTGCCTCCGCCAAGTCGAGCTAGCGGGCACGGCCGTACCATCCTTTTCTCGAACCACTTCAGAGCACTTTTGACCCCCTGATATTTCAGAACTCATAAAACGCAGAAGGCTCAAATTCATAACATGTAGCGAGCTCGTGAATGTCAGCGAATCTTCAAAATTTCAAGTAAATTAAACACCAGATCGATTAAGACTGATCTTTATTTATGTACCCACATACATCATGATAAATGATAAATATGAAATACCGACAAATATTACTACATGTCCCCTTTTTTAAACACTTCTTTTTTTCAATGAATTACATTTTCCAACAAGAAAACAATTCAATCTTTATGACAAGCTTTAGGTATTTCTACATCACATTATTTATTTTCAGTACAAAAATAAAACAATAAGCATATTAGTAAATAACACGTGAAAACATACTTAATCTCTTTTCTCTTTATAAGGGAGTGCAAGTACCCATATTATACCTAAGTATTTATTGAAGCATTATAATTTACATATTATTTACCTTTCTATTTATTAACAAAATATTTTTGATGACATGTGAGTACCATACCTAACTACAATAATTAAGAATATTCAATACAAGTGATAATAATACCTTCTTGCTGACCTACATATTTATTGATTAACAATTATTTTTGATAACTTTTAGTTCCTGTGTACTAAATACAGGTAGTAATTTATAGGACTTTTCTGCACAAATGCAATATTTTTCTTAGTTTCCTTACATTATCTTTGCTACAAATCATCCTACAGACAATAGGTACACAATTAAATTAAAAACACCTAATATAATTCTCCACTGGCAAACCTGCGTAGCCTAGCACTTTTAACTTAGTTTAAGAAATATAGTACAGATCTTCATCCTCACTATTCTCACAGTCCTCATAATCACTGTCCTGTTTCACTTGCACTAATCCGTACACACATTTTTCCATTTTACGCGGACACATTCTCTTAAAGTGACCTTTTTCACTACACCAATAGCATCGAGCTCTTATAGCCGCACAACGAGTACCGCTGTCGCAATATACACTACCACACGCTCCGCACGACGCCGCTACCGCCGAGCCGCTCCGCGCACCGGGCGCACCCGCACCCTGCGCGTGCTGCTGTACCGACGGTCGCTTCGTGCGCCCGCTACATGCATTGTCGTACCCGCCACCGGCGCTGTTCCCGCCATTGACGCCGACACCGCCGTAACTGCCAACACCACCGCCTACACCGGCACCGTTGTGCCGCGGTTGTCGCCTGCGCGCCCCGTACACTGCATCCACAGCCATCGCCGCATGCCCGCTGCTACTCCCAGCCTTGCTACCCTCGATCTGGCGTTTCTCCTCACTTGACATCTCGCTCGCTTGACATATTTTCACCGCCGAGGCCAAGGTCAAATCATCTGCTCTCAGTAGGCGATCGCGAACGGTACTATTGTTTACACCATACACTATTCGATCCCGTATCAAACTCTCTTCGAGACTTTCAAATTCGCAGGTACTACTAAGAATTTTCAAGGCCGTCACGTATTCGTCTACTGATTCTCCGGTTTCCTGCTGCCTGGTGAAAAATTTAAAACGACTCATCGTAGTATTTTGCTTGGTACCGAAGTGCTCATTACACTTTTTCACTATTAGGTCGAAATCATCTTCTTTTTCACCTTTCTGGTACTTGAACGTCGAGTACACGTCGTAGCCCTCAGGACCCACGAGATTTATCAATAAACTCGCTTGAACTTCTTTGGATTCCGTGGAAACACCGGACGCCTTCAGAAATACGTTAAACTGTTTGTACCACTTGCGCCACGCGTCGGCCCGCGAGGCCGGGCCACCTTCCAGGCACAATTCCGTGGGCGGTCGCGCATGTTCCATTGTGTTTTTAGGTAAAACACAATAACACACTTCACAATTAACGATATTTTAATACTGCAGTCCGTTTTTGCATGAAATACTTATTATTTTAAGACACCGCTGTCACCATGTTGTAAATTAAACACCAGATCGATTAAGACTGATCTTTATTTATGTACCCACATACATCATGATAAATGATAAATATGAAATACCGACAAATATTACTACATGTATGTCTTATAGTTCAAAAGTTATAAGCTCACAAAGATTCCCGATTTCGTACCTAATGTAGGTAGGGAGGTAGGGAGGTACTCATTCATCAAAATGTTCTGGCACTTTCAACTGTTCTAGAATCTTGAAATTCATAACATAGCTAGAAACAAGTATACATACACAGGGAAAATTATAAAAAATAAAAAATCGCGTTTAGATTTTATTTTATTAGATAAAAACTAAAAACAAGGTTTATTTGCGGTTCTAAAACAAGAATTTGTATGGAAGTACCATATAAAATGTTTTTTCCGAACACTAAATGTAAGTTTGTAAGTAGTTAAAAGTAAATCTACGAGCAGTGTTAAAATAATAAAATAGTTCCAACTTTCTTAATAAAAGCATGAAAATTATATAGTATGGAACCGGAGAGTATGGGGAAATTATGATATCTTGGAGAACTGCTTCTCATCAGGCAGCGACACTATGGCCTGGCTAGGGTGTTACAGATAGCGGTGTGGTGCTGGAACTAAGCTTGGAGCACATCCTTGACAAAGGCTCAATACAGGTTGTTAAAATTAAATTAACTATACGGGGTGTATGGGGAAGTTATACAGGGTGTTAAAATCAACTTTACTGTGTGTATGGGGAAGTTATACAGAGTGCTAAAATCAACTATACGGGGTTTAAGGAGAAGTTATACAGGGTGTTAAGATTACTATATTGGGTGTATTGGGAAACTATACAAGGTGTTAAAATTAACTTAACAGAGTGTATAGTTAACTATACGGGGTGTATGGAGAAGTTATACAGGGTGTTAAAATCAACTTTACTGTGTGTATGGGGAAGTTATACAGGGTGATAAAATCAACTATACGGGGTTTATGGAGAAGTTATACAGGGTGTTAAGATTAACTATATTGGGTGTATTGGGAAGCTATACAGGGTGTTAAAATTAACTTAACAGAGTGTATAGAGGAGTTATACAGGGTGTCAAAATCAACTTAACAGTCAAAGTAACTCTATACACTCTGTTAAGTTGATTTTAACACCCTGTATAGCTTCCCCATACACCCCGTATAGTTGATTTTAGCACCCTGTATAACTTCCCCATACACAGAGTAAAGTTTATTTTGACACCCTGTATAACTTCTCTATACACTCTGTTAAGTTGATTTTAACACCCTGTATTTCGTACGGTAGCGCCTTCCTTTGCTTCTCACTCCCGCCATTATTGTTTCTCGTCTACACTATCACAATAATAGACGCGAAAAACTTAATTAAAGCCAGAAACTCGTCCTACGTGTGATTCGTTACGATTTCCGCGCAAAACTCTTTCTTCATACAAAAAATCATACCATGATGTCAAATGTCAATCTATTGCCCAAAACCAACAAAATAGGCATACAAAAATATTTATAATATGATCATGAATTATAAATTTAAAAAAAAACAATTAAATAAAAATTGAGAGCCTTCTATTTTAGTTTTCTTCAGTGAAATCCTCCGTAGTAAAAGCGCTCAGTAAATTATGATTTCACTAGTCAACAATAGATGGCGCCGTACAGTTTTTAATTCGCGGTGGTGATTCAGTAGAATTAAAGCTCAAGATTCAGCGATTGTTGAATACAATAGACCCCGTTGTATTTATCGTTCGGATTTAACCAAAATTTCGTACTCAAAACCTTCCAAAAATACTGGTAAAGATAGAGATTGGGCAATGAAGAAACCAATAGCTATCGTTCGAGAAATAACATCAGAACCAGAAAAGAAAATAAGAAAGCCTAACAAAAAGAAGTGAGATCCAATCAAAAACATTCTATGTAAATTTTCTGCCAAGCCTCGCTGTCTTTCGGCCGTAAAAAGTTGTGAGATCTAATGGTGAGCCAAGTCAATTGTGTTCTCTTTGACGGTCATTTATTCACTGATCTCCGTAGTCTCTATATTTTTAGTTAAACCACAATGGTGACTTGGCAATTACGCAGCGTGTTCTATGTGGTATTACATCAGATTTATTCAAAATACTAAAGGACAATGCGAAATTATCTTTAATAATTATAGAAATGGATTAAACAAATTAAATAAATTAGACAGTGTATTGAGACACTTTTGTCTTTTCTACGACTGCTGAACTAGAACGAGAAATTTCTCAACCGATTCATACAAAATAGCTTCTAATATTCCTACCTAGGTAAAACTACTTTCAAACAATATAATTAAATGTAGTATTTCTATTCCTTTAACCTTTTATCCAGATTCGAACATTTTTTGCACGCTGCGTAATTGCCAAGTCACCATTGTGGTTTAACTAAAAATATAGAGACTACGGAGATCAGTGAATAAATGACCGTCAAAGAGAACACAATTGACTTGGCTCACCATTAGATCTCACAACTTTTTACGGCCGAAAGACAGCGAGGCTTGGCAGAAAATTTACATAGAATGTTTTTGATTGGATTTCTTATTCTAGAAATATAGTAGCATTACTAGTGATGCAAATATTCATACATATTTTATCTAGTTTTATTTTATTTGCAAAGTAATTTAAGTCAACAAACACTGCTGTCGTAGAAAAAATATTGTTCTATTCTACAATTACAAAAATGAGCACTAATATAGGTTTTTAGGTAAGTAGGTATGGTAGGTACTGTACGAAAGTAAGATTTTTAAAACAGCGTACTCTTTTATAGAATTTTATCACTTCCAAATAACTCTGTGGTTCCCCTTTGAAGTGGCCGCAAAGTTCCGTGTAATTCCGAACGGTAAAGGAAAGGGTTATTTATGAGTTCCGGTATTAGGGTCACTGCCTATTTCACATAATCTGGCTTTTCTTTAAACTGGAGAAACGTTTGATGTCTGTATCTTATAAGTCCTACATAATACTTATAGGAGAATAATAATTAAATAAATAAAAAGCTTTTTGATATACCTAATATTAGATTTAACAGATCAATGCAATAATAACTAAATTATAGTGCAGTTTTCCTACAGCTTTTGATTATTTATTTCAATGATAAAATAACAGGTACTTAAGTACTTATGTGAAACAAAATTATAATATTTACCTTTGATGTCGTTTATCTACTTTTCGATGTAATCATAAAATTAATAACATATTATTGCGGTGATAATTGTTTTTATGCTTAATTAAAATTTACATCGACTAGTGGCCACTAAACGAAAATGCAAAATATAATAACATTGTACTGTTACTAGGGCCCGTATTTATAATCAGCTCTTGAGACTGACAGCGAGTTTGAGTTCGTATCAGAAATGTCATTTTAGTACAAAACGGACTGCCAAATCCATACTTAACATTGCTCTCAATCTTGAGATCGCTTTATAAATACGAACCTAGGTACCTCGTTGATAAGTTTCAATTTTATAATAATAGAGAAGAAAAAATCAAAATAAATAACAATTATATGTGCTCAGACAACGTGAATTTCGGAAATGACGTATTTTTTTAATAGTCAGTAACACACACAATTTTATACCGGGTAGACTGAAACTGATAGGGGTTGCTCAGTCAATGAAATTGAACAACTTTCACAAAAAACTCTGTCAATAAATTAAAAAAAAAATTACTACCTCGATCACACAATGTGTATGGAAAAGCCAATTATTTTTTGTTGACTGGACAATATCACATATCAGTTTGCGAAAAGCTGCATCCGGTTAATATAACTATTACTTTGCTACATTTAAGTATTTTTATATATTAGTTTATTATAATATTTATTTATGTAGTAAAATGTATATATTTTCACGTATTTCATATGTACCATGTTATTTATAATGTATGTAGGTATCTAATGCACTGCCCCGCTTTCCTTTCTATTTTATGTTCTCCAATACTCAAAGGTTGCCTGGAAGAAATTGCTACCCTAGCAATAAGGCCGCCTGTGTTGTACTACTGTTATTTTCTGGTTTTTTTTTGTATCTGTAATTTGTTTGGTGCAATAAAGAATATTTGTATTGTATTGTATTTTGGTTGATCTTTTGAGATACACGTGAGGCTTACAAATTTTATTATTTAAGCCTGATGCGTTGTTCAAATACAAACGAAGACAAAGGAATGTGCTCGTAGTTTCTATTTTACCCCATGTTTCATGTCCAACTAGTTGTACATCAAAGTCACTATTTCTCTTACCATGACATTAGTACACCCTCATCAACATTCAACTTGTCAAAGGGAAAAATGTCTGTAGTCTGTACGTATACAGCGCGAAACTGGAATTTGGAGAAGACCACTCAAACCTATTCGAAAGAAAGAAAGTGGTAAGCTTTTTCATTCCTACTAAAAAATAAAATTTTCGTTCTCCTCTGCCGTCCAACTTACAACTACTCAACAATTCACAATTTTCAATTTTTTTCACGCACCAGTCATACCATCGTAGCAACTTCAGATGCAGACTATTTTGCATTTTACAGCATATAATCGGACATTAAACTACGTTAAACAGAGATTTTTGCACGCGCAAAAACTATCTCGATTTGATCTATCTTCCTCAATATAAATCTGTGTTGTACATAATAGCCGAGAGAAATTACCCTCATAATTTATATTAGGGTGCTAAGATGGGAAATTATTATTACAGTAAACCAAATTATAAGACTATGAACTTGATATTTGAGTAGGGTTCGGTATTAATACAAGGAATTATAATGTTTGAGATCACTTAAGACTGTTTTAACTAGTGTTATCGAGTTGTTACGGTCTAAAGATTGTCTAACTTAATGGTGCTGATTCTGTTGCAAACCGAACTTAACTTATTTTAATTTGATCCTGTCAGTTTAATAATATAATATAAAATAATATTTTTGAGCGCCACAGCTTTTAAATAGTTACTATTTCCTTGACACATGTATCTAGAAATCTTGCTTATTTAAATAATATTTCACCAGCAATTTTGTTCTACTGTAAAACTAATTATTGCTAAAGAACCATCTGTTTTATTAATCAAACTCTACAAAATGATAAAATATTATTTCCAGAATAAGTAAAAGGAAAATTGAGCTTCACATCAGTTCGATTTTTTATAAATCTTTTATTAGTTTATCCTTTATTATAATAGTGATCCCATTTTCTTTATTTTTTGGCGGACTATTAACAACTCAAAGTTTTGAAATATGATACTGAATATAATTTTATTGAGAAGCTACTGAACATTTTTTTTTATAATGCATGAGTCGTAGAAAAGGGGGGGCACGTTAACACTGGTGTGAAGGCTCAGTATGAAGGTTGGGCATTTGGGGTACCTTACCTTTGATCTTGATTCTGTAATAATAATAATACGAATGGAACCATTTAAAAAGTAAAAAAAATATAGGTATATGCTTTTTCTTTTTCTGTATCAAAACCAATTTTCTCAAGACGTATATGTTTTGCAGTGATATAATTTGTTGGCAAGTGCTTTTTATTAAGATTTTCTTTGTGGTGGTTTTCAATGTAGTCACTTGAATGACACTTGAGTGCTTGTATTATGTCATTTTATGATACCATTCTGAATACATTTGTGAAGATCTTACAATATTACAACTCCAAGTCTAGACTTTCAAGCTAAGTTTTCAGTTGAATCTTGAAGTTAAGTTGAAACATGATAAATTACTTAACTGTAAGCAGTTTAACAATTAAAACCATTGGGCTTAAGATAGCTTGACTTTAAATCAATAATAAGTAACATACAATCTTTAAGGTTAACTCTGTTATAACCTAACTATAACTAGGTAGGTACCTACGACTCGTAAAAATAGACAAAAAAATACCGTTTTCCATCAATTTCTTTATAATAAAATCTGTCTTTGGTCAATCTCTATTAAGGCTCGTATTTATAAAGCGATCTCAAGATTGAGAGCAGTATTAAGTATGGATCATAATGTACTGAAATAACATTTCTGATACGAACTCAAACTAGCTGTCAGTCTCAAGTGCTGTTTATTAATACGGGCCTAATTGTACATTTCCTTTTTAAAATATTCTGCCTATTTTTTTCCGTTATAATTATAAGTTGTCGGTTAGACCTTCGACTTGATGAAATTTTCTATCAGATAATTTTAAAACACCTATTTTCACATTATACCTGTCGCGTTGGTTAATTAACTTCCTGATAGAAATTATGCATTTCAAAGCAGATTGGAAACAGTCGAAATAATCCTGTACATATCTGTATTCAAATGTCAGGGGCTTAGTCTCATTATACGAGTTGCCTATTTGTGCGGTCGGCTAATTTCAAAATCGACGGCTGCTGTCCATAGAGTGGATGAACTCTGTTTTCAGTTTAATGTTTTGGTATTTTATTTTACCAATAAAAAAGATACATACATGAAGTCACGCCTTTATCCCCCACGGGGTAGGCAGGACGTAAAACGTCTAATAAAAGGCGCTATCGCCACGTCTGTCAAAATTGAGGGCAAGTTTAAATTGTACACATCCTAAATTACTTTAATATGAAGGGACAGTGTACTACCAATAGGGGTTGCTTATTCAATGAAACTAAACAACATTCACCAGAAAATTCTTTCAAGAAATGAAACAAAATGGCTTTTCCATACAAATTGTCAGATCAAAGTGGTAATTTTTTAAGGGAAAGTATTTCCTGATGAAAGTTGTTCAGTTTCGTTGACTGAGCAAACCCTATCTATCAGTTTATGTACGCTGTCCCTTACACCCCGTTTCAGTATCTATGTATTTATCTCCATTAATATGTCAGGGGCTTAGTCTCATTATTATACGGGCTGCCCATTTGTGGGGTCAGCTAATTTCAAATTCGACGGCTGCGGTTTGTCTGAAAAGTGAATGAACATGGATAAACTCTCTTTATACCTTTGTTTTAAGCTTTTGAATTAGCTTTGACTCTTACCTTCTTTATTGTTTATTTAATAGAAATGAAATAAAAAAAACCTGTGATGTATTCGCGCTGCGTAACTTTCAGAACATCTAAATGAGAGAGATCAGCTCAATATATAATGAAAGGTCATTTTTCTTTTTAAAACTCTTTGTTGTGCACCAATTTTAATAACCGATACAGGCGGCTCTATCTTTGGGACGATGCCTTTCTGCAACATTTGAAGTTAAAGTACCTAATGCATTTTGGGTCAGTTTACACCGGAAAACGACACGACGCGCCGCGAAGTATCTCGTTGTACCAAGAAGTGACAGGCTGCACCGCGACGCCGCGATGGATTTTCGGGTTCTGTCAATGAAATGTTTTTGCGCATAGTAAATAAAGTTCTTATTTTGAAAAATGCGCGCCGCGTCGCGTCTCTATTACTACTACTATTAATCATTTTATAATTTTAGATTTCATGCAATGAATATCAAACGTTGATGTCTACTTAATTTCTAATCTAGCGGTTTCGGTCCAAAAGTGGCTGAACTCTGTAAACCTTATTTAAAAGGCTTTTGAGCTGAATAAACTTTTTTATTCGATTTGGGAGTTAATAAAGTAATTTTGCGAAAATCAGAAGGCTGTGAAAGTATGTAAGTTGATTCTATTAAAGAGCTCCACCAAATGAAATTGATAGGATCACGAAAAATATGACTTCTATCCAGTTCATGCTTCAATGAATATATTTAATAAGTTTTTAAACATTTTAATATTTAAAATTGAAAAAGTATCCTGTTAATATGAGAGGATCAAAAACATTTAAGAGACTGCTATAGAATTCATCGGATCTCCTCCACTCAAAATATGTTGGTAGCAATCACACCTGTTACAGGCTGCGCTGGCGCGTTGAATTTTCTAGTTCTGTCAATGAAATTAAGGCTCGTATTTATAAAGCGAACTCAAGATTGAGAGCAATATTAAGTATGGATTGGACAGGTCGTTTTGTGCTGAAATGACATATCTGATACAAACTCAAACTCGCTCTCACTCTTGAGAGCTGATTATAAATATGGGCCTAAATAAAGTTCTTTATTAAATCATGCTCTTGGGAAGTGCCGTCGCGTCGCATCCCGGTGTGAATTAACCCTGCCGCGCGTGATGTTATTTGTCGTTGTCGGTGCCACTACACTCTACAACGTGTAACAGAAAGGGTATATGCTTCGAGAAATGTGTGAATCTACCCATGAAACTGAACAACTTTCCCTAAGGAACATAGGTCGAAAAACGAAAAAAAAATTGTGACCTTTCATACAAAATGCATCAGCTGATAGCGTATTTAGTATGGGCAGTCAAATTTTTTTTTTCGTATTCCGACCTATGTTCCTTAGGGAAAGTTGTTCAGTTTCATGGGTAGATTCACACATTTCTCGATGCATATACCCTTTCTGTTACACGTTGTATATTTAAAAAAGTGAAAAGCACCCGTGCGTCAGTGCCCATGTAAACAACATTATGGTGATGTAACACGTTAATTGCCAGCGCCCACATGAGTGAGTCCACATTGTATTCATATTCCAGTAATTAAGGCAATCTACGTGATGACGTCACTTAGAGTGCAGTGTTATGGAACTTTATGATTGAGTGACTTGCTTCCATGCTGAACTGGAAGTGATAAAAAAACATAGAATGTGCCAGCTACATCTCCTCCCGGGCATGCTGTAAAAATCAGTTTAGGGATTCGAGGGTTTCAGTATTGTAATTTAGGCGATGGGTTGACAACCTGTCACTATAGCAATATACAGATTTATCTGGAATAACCCTCAAAACTTGTCAGACGTGGCGGAACGACCTATGTTTAGGTCGTTTACGCTCTGCCTACCTCATTAGGTAGAAAGGCGTGATTGTATGTATGTATGTATGTATGATTGAGTGATTTTTACCTCACAGCTGTGGGACTGGGGGGCAACAAATAAACATAAAATGTATCTACAAGCTGCTTTGCTACCGGGACCGATGGCTTAACGTGCTCTCCGAAGCATCGAATCCTTTTTCTTTTCGGACACTCAGGTAATTCAGCCTATCTGGGGAAAATCTTGGAAAGTGATAAATCAACATATCAACTTTTGCGTCCCCCCTAGGAATCGAAACCAGGACCTTGGGATCGAGAGCCCATGGCTCAGACCACAAGACCGCGGAGGCAGTTAAAATATACATAATAATAGCCATAATTACACGATGTTTGACCGACAGACAGATAGCATCACATAATTGTACACAAAACGCGACCGGCAGTGAAGCAGTTAATAATTTCATTAATGATTTTCATCGATTTTAATCCAATCATTGATTGCCGACAGCACGCGATGAAAACATTAATTGTAACTGCCTATACTATTAAAAAAACAAATAAATAAGTTATGTCTGTTGATATAATACTCAGATTTGTTCCTTTACTACGCGTAGCAAAGTGCTACGTCGTAGCAAATTACTACGGCGTAGCGATCGTAATCATCAAATACGTGGTAAGAATCGGAAATACCCATAATTTACCTATAAAATGTTTCAGCTACCTAAATATCGTTAATAAAAATAGTCTTCCATGCTGGACTGGGAGCGATAGAAAAACATAGAATGTGCCAGCTGCATCTCCTCCCGGGCATGCTGTAAAAACCAGCTAAGGGATTCAAGGGTTTAAGTGTATTGCAATTTATAGGCGATGGGCTGACAACCTGTCACTATAGCAATGTACATTATCATCTGTAATAACCTTTAAAACTTGTCAGACGTGGCGGAACGACTTTTGTTTAGGTCGTTTTTGCTCTGCCTACCCCTCTAGGGATAAAGGCGTGATTTATGTATGTATGTATGTAAAAATAAAATCAGGCCTTTATTCCTAATGGGGTAGGCAGAGCAAAAACGACCTAAACATAGGTCGTTCCGCCACGTCTGACAAGCTTTGAGGGTTAATATAGATGATGATTATGTATATCACCATAGTGACAGGTTGTCAGCCCATCGCCTAATAATTTATGAATGATCGTATGTATGTATATTCTAATAAAAGTCAAGTTACATACTCAGAATCAAAATTAAACTTAAAAATAAGTTAGTCAAAGAATTAAAAATTAAAAATTTATAAAATAAGTCCTAATATTTGTTAGTACAGAACTAAATTGCTGTAGGCTGTTGAAACTCTACCTACTCTACAGGTAGTATTGGCAAGATTTCCTCTTTGACTGCTCAAGTATTTTGAACTTAAATAAAAAGGCACGAAGGACTTTTATTTAATTTCTTTTCTCGTTTATATTCCTGACAAGCCTTAATTAAGTCTGAAGTAAAAGGGAAATAGGCTCAAGTTTTATGAGTCCCGAAATGAGGTTAAGACATCAAAAACAAACGTCGGTTTTGTTAACAAGTGTTACTCTTTATATACGTCTAGTCAAAGACTTATGATATTTAGACACAGCTTGTTTAACTATTAATAGTTATTTGTGTTACATGGGGCCAAAACAAAATTTTGTTCCTCTAACTAAAGTATGATTTTGGATTCGGAGCGAAGCGAAGGATTCTAAAGTCGAATCCTGGGCGCAGCGAGGAATTCAATATACGCCGCTCGAGAACAATTTTTTTTGGCTCCGAGTGACACACACTATTTTTCATCACACCTGTGAGAAAAAGTACGAGTACCTATATACATTTAGACTTAAGATATACTTGAAGTCATTATCTTTTGACTCTAACACTTATCGAAAGCCAAGAAAGTTACCGAGAAATAGAAAATATAAGTGAAAAGAAAAAAGAAAAATGCACATGCGTTTTTTTATTTTAGAGAGCATTTGCCGCCTAAACCTAAACGGCCAGCAACTTCTTACGTAAATGTTGACGATTGCCAAACAAAAAAAAAATAATAAATGTTAGTGATACTTTTTTTTACATTCAACCTTGAAGCAAACGACTCTAACCTAACTAAAATCAGAGAGGAGAAACAGAAATGCCCATGGGAACAAACATTTATTTTGCGTCCGCTATCTCCTAACGCCAATTAACCTTTTTCGAACAGGTGTGATGAAAAATATTATTGCTAGGCGAAAGGAAATCCCGACAAAGAAGTTTTAGTTTTCATTTAACCATTTAAGTATTGTGCACAAGCTCAGACACAGGACAGATACATAGAAAACACAGACTCTGCTTACTGTGCAAGCACATAGTTTCTTTTTTATTACTTAGGCACAACTAAATTACTATTATTCTTACTTTCCCATGAAATAAAAAATGCGCCGTCCAAGGTAACCGGTCTTTACAGCAAAATGAAAGAGTTCTTGGTTAATCTGTAAAAGTTTTATGATATAAATTTTGGATTTTCACATAAAAACCAATGTCGATATTATTTTTTTCTAGAGCGAGTTCTTCTGTCGTGTGGGTTTCGAGCAGCAGTATAATAAAACATTGCAATAATAATTATAAGAGTAGTATCGAAGTAGGGTGATAAAATATTCAATTTAACTATAGTCTGACAGAAACACCGTCCGGGGCGCGACTGCTCGTAAAAACGTAATTTACTGTTTCAACCTTATTTCATTAGCAATATACATTATTCTTAGCTAATCTGATAGAACTGCCTGTAAACATTGGGTGTCGATTCAACTACTGTATGTCCGGACATGGAAGCAGGTGGAACATTCTGTTGTTTATCTTATTTCAACATGGAAGATGAAAATATTATTTATTTATTATTAGCCTATACTGTCCTATATGAAATATATATCATTAAAAAAAGTAATCAATACATTATCCTCTGTTCATGACAAGCAGAAACAGGACACGTCCTAAAGAGCCTTGTCAGGTGTCATTTGCAGCCAAAAAACGTCGTCGGTACGGGATTAAAAACATTGGTATGAAGGGAGTGGGGGGGGGGGGAGTCCTTTCAACGGCAGATAAGGCACGAATGATGGAAAAAAAACGTTGATTACCTACTGTGATTGAAAATTGGAATAAGGTCATGTCGCACTAAATGGTTTAATGTTTAAAACGATAAAATGACTCACGTTTTTGCTATTTCTGCAATTATTTGTGGGGTAAATAGATGAGAAAATTTCATCCAAGTAGGTATGAAGAAGTTGTAATTATTTCTTGGTCTAGAGAAGAACTTCATTTATTTCCGTGCTAAAATTAAACTCTATTCAACCGTTTAGAGTAAAAATACAACAAACACACAGACAAATGGAACAACTTTCGCATTATTATATTTTATAGTATTTTATAGCCCGACAAAGAGCCTTTGTGGTTTCCGTTGAAATTCATTTCGTCTCAGAAAGACCCTTTAATTATCGGGAAATCATCAAAAGCTTTCAGATAACTGCCGAAAATAATATCCTCTAACAAACGAAACTGTCATTTTAATGATTTAAATACAATTTGATCAATTAAAGCTGTCAGTTCATTATCGTTTATTGAGAACAAGCTATACGCCCCGTGGTTTCACCAGCAGCTAAATGAGTTTTCCGTGTGAATAAGATATATTCCCACGGTATCGTACTGCTAAACTTCATTAAAAACCGTTCAGCCGTTTTGGCGTGAAGGACAAACAAACAAACAGAGTTACTTTCAATTTAAAATAATTAGCATGGATTGTGTATTAATATTTTTTTTCTATTGTTTCAGATGGATTGGCATCAGCAAGCTCGGCCAAGAAAGATAATAGGAATATAACATGTTATCTATCAACTCAACTTTCAACACAACAGCCAAATATGACCCGCCCGCGATGTCTCTCAACGGGACCGCGTACCTCGGCGGGGGAGTCCTCATCCTCACCAAGACCTTGACTGGAGAATCCTTCGAGATCCTCGATGAGCCCAAAAACAACAGGACTTCCGATATCGTTGATCTGAAAATCGTCCAAGTCGCCTTCAGCATCTTGTACTCGCTGATTTTCATCTTGGGTGTATTTGGAAATGTTCTAGTCTGCTATGTCGTCTTCCGAAATCGGGCAATGCAAACTGTCACTAACTTATTCATAACAAACTTAGCACTCTCGGATATCCTACTATGTCTATTAGCCGTTCCTCCCACGCCGATGTATACGTTTCTCGGCAGATGGGTTTTCGGACGCATTCTCTGTCATCTTGTGCCTTACGCCCAAGGTACCAGCATTTACATATCCACTCTGACCCTTACCTCAATCGCTATAGATAGATTCTTCGTCATTATCTATCCCTTCCACCCGCGAATGAAGTTGAATACGTGCGTTTTTATCATTGTATTCATATGGATATTCTCACTCGTAGTCACCTGCCCTTATGGTCTATTCATGGGCATTCAAATAACGAACCAATCACAAATATTTTGTGAAGAGAGCTGGCCTTCAGACAGGTCCAGGAAAATCTTCGGAGTATCGACGTTCGTACTCCAATTCCTAATACCATTTTTAGTCATAGCCGTGTGTTATACGTGTGTTAGTATAAGATTGAACGACCGGGCGAGGTCGAAACCAGGTGCTAAAACTACTAGGAGGGAAGAAGCCGATAGAGATAGAAAGAAGAGAACGAATCGAATGTTGATTTCTATGGTCGCCATATTCGGCATTTCGTGGCTTCCTATAAATCTGATAAACATTTTCAACGACTTCTACGCATCTATGACAGAGAACAAATACTATCTAATCTCGTTCTTCTTCGCCCATTCAATGGCGATGGCTTCGACTTGTTACAACCCGTTTCTCTACGCGTGGTTGAACGAGAACTTTCGGAAGGAATTCAAGCAAGTGCTGCCTTTTTTCGAGTCGACGGGGGGAGTCAGAAACAGTTACCATTCGGGGCGCATGCCAACGCATAAGTCCGACAAGATCTGCAACGGTAACGACACCATACAAGAGACCTTACTGGCTTCCTCCGTGAATCGAGGGCCGTCTTTGAAGCACCGGAATCTTGAAGGGAATGTGAAGAAGGATAACGGAGTGGAAGTAGAGAATATTCTGTTGGAGGAGAAGACAATCTCGGCAAGTTTTCACACGAAGAGCGAAAACTTGAACCTGCAGCTGATCGATGAAGAGTCTCAATTCTCAGAACCTAAAGACGGCAAAGGACCACCAGTGTAATTGTAAGTATTGTTAAAAATTGTTATTTAATGTCAAACGGTTTTGAACATAAAAAAACATAGGTAGATAGATGATGTATAGAACAATCATCAGTCTGTATCACTCCACTGCTGGACATAGACCTCTCCCATGGCACGCCACTCAGCTCGGTCTTTAGCCGTTCTCATTCAATTACTTTCTTATGAATATCATCGCCCCACCTAGTTTCAGGACGAACCATCAGTTCATAACAAACAGCTTATTTCAAGAAGAAAGTCTCTTACAGCCGATCTAATCAAATTTTTATATATTTTTTTTTTTACATAATACAGAAGTTTAAATAAAAGACCCTCCCCACTCTTTGGAAAGGGAAGATTGTCTCAACTTACTTTATTAACGTGTTTTAACTAATTCAAACAAAACCTTGAAGTAAGTTCTGTTTTTCTACCGAAATTATGTTTGGATAACTCCGCGTAGGTTTATAAAGGGTCTAAAATAAAACCCTTCACATTTTATGCCTATTATTTTTGAGGCCCGTTTCTTTAACCTTCATTTACAAGTACAATTCGAGGTACGTTACTTGTACGTAGGCAGAAATGTTTGTCCTGGTATTATAATGAATGATAAAGAACATAATAGTCACGCCTGTATTCCTTACGTTAATGAACATCTCTCCTCACCTCATAAACATTGGTCCGACAAATATTTAGTTGCCACTAAATCACGCCTTTATCCCTAATGGCGTAGGCAGAGCAAAAACTATTAGGTCGTTTCAAAGGCCACGTCTGACAAGTTATCAGGGTTATTACACATGATTATGTATATTGCTATAGTGACGGGTTGTCAGCCCATCATTGCCTAAATTATAATACACTAAATCCCTCGAAAAATTAATTCATATATGTGCGTAGTCTCATAAAACCAGCTATCTTGCCCTATTGAGATCTGTGTATCTGCAGTACAAAAGAAGGCACAAATGTAGTAAAAGGAGCACTAGAAGTGGTTGTTTTGTGTTAACATAACAGTAGGAACAGTAATCCAAGAAGTTGCCAAATGGTACATTCTACATGAAGCTCAATGTGGATCGTATCCCGAAGTTCCCGCACTTTTTGTTCCTTTATGGCTCTACAAATTCTTGGTTATGGCGTAGGATGTACTTTGCACAGACATTTAAACAGACAGACTACACTAAGTTTAATGATTTATTAAATTGTTGTATATTTGTTAGTCTTGTTTTTTGTTATTGTTGCATGCATACATTCACCAGCTAACTTTAAAATGTCTTCTTTGTAAAGTATTGTTTAGAATTATTCTTCATAAAAATTTACGACTTTTGGCCGTAGCTTTTTGCGTAAGAATTAAATTTAAAGGATCAATATTAACAATGAAGGTATAATAAATTTTATTTTAAGTTTATTGGCATTCTTGAATAGTAGGGTTTTCGTGGTTATCACTTTGAACTGCAAGGTATCGATAGTCAAAAAAGTCTACAGTACCTGTACTATAAGTTAGCAGAGTCTTTAGATTCTTTGTCTGTGGAGAAACAAGAGACAGATACAAACACTGTTCAGACGTTTGTGCTACACTTGAGCTTACGTTATTGTATTTACAATGCCATTCGAGAATGTTAACGCGGAACTTTTACTGCGACAGAGCTTTATTTGAACTGGAAATAAAAATAGTCTGTTATTGTGATTTTGAGAACATAAAAGGGTCAAATTACGGGTTGGAATGGGATCTACCCCCTAGTGGTCTGTCCCGGGCAGTGGCAACACACACAGGCTTGCCTATACGAATAAGTCCGGCTGAACGATCCTAACAAATCGGTGGAAGGCTCCGCAAGGGCTTGCTACCATCCGACGGAGTCCGAAGCCAAACAGCTTGCTTTGTTCCGTCGGTGCGTGAGAGTGAAAGTACCATGACAGGCATCTTCTGTGTGAGCTCGCTCCATATCGTCGACTCTGTCACTGTCATCCCTGACCTTGTGTCAAGAGCAAACCTATCCTAGGGATGATTTGTATTTTTGTAATGAAAAAACTTAAAATTAATTGGACCAATAAAATTTCAAAAAAAAAACTACATACATACATACATACTATCACGCCTGTATCCCTAATGGGGTAGGCAGAGCGTCAACGACCTAAACCTAAACATAGGGCGTTCCGCCACGTCTGACAAGTTTTGAGGGTTGTTTAGGTTAGATCTGTATATTGCTGTAGTGACAGGTTGTCAGCACATCGCCTAAATATACTGAAACCCTCGAATCCCTTAGCTGGTTTTTACAGCATGCCTGGGAGGAGATGCAGCTGGCACATTCTATGTTTTTCTATCGCTCCCAGTCCAGCATGGAAAAAAAACTATGGGAGCAAAAAGTAGTTTTGTCCGTTCAGTTACCGGAATTTATGACTTTGACGATCTATAATTACGTGCTCCGTCTGTATGTAGGAAAGACATGAACTCAAATAGAATCTTCTCCTAAACTTTGATGAAACCCAAAATTAGATAGTGGAAGTTAGTATGTCACCCTGCTAAGCAAATAGCCAACTTTGTAAACGCTAACTGAGTTCAGTGTGTTTCAGTTCAGTGAGTAAGACTAAACAAAAATTTTAGTACCTACCTAATTAAATATTTTGAAGTAATGTTTATTCTGTAACTACATATTTTTACCGTCAAAAACTACCTCCGTCGTCTAGTGGTCTGAACCATGGGATTGCGACCCGGAGGTCCCGGGTTCGTTTCACGGTGATTTCTCTCTGGTTGTGTCAGTCAATTTGTCCCATTACAATAAGAGATTGAAGGAATAGAGAGTGCTCCTGGTGTGTTGAGCAAACACTTGGGCACTAAAAATTAGTCTCGCGCAGTTATCATTTAAAAGAAAATCATTTATAAAGGTAAAGTCAGAACATCGGCTAGATATTTTCTCTTTTTGTCCAACATTGAAAATTAATATTTAATTATTTTCTCATTATTTTCAGGTACTTTTCTGCCGTCAAATACTAACAACGAGTCAGAATCGACGGATTTACATTTTTTATAGGTACTTCACTTTTTAATTAAAAATATTAAGTAGGTAGTTACTTTTTGCTTTGGTGATAATTATGTTGTACATAATCGATGTAGGTTAATACTTATTTTGAAATTTATGTAAATATTTTTCAAAAAAATATTTATTGTGACACGCAAAATATAAATATTCAAGCAAGAGAAAAACAAAAATTGTTGTATATTTCCATCAGTAATGAAATGCAAGTATCCAAAAAGGCCTAATTTATAAAATTTTCAATAAATCGAAATCTTTCTCTATTTTTTTTTAAAGTAAAAGGTATTTTTAAGAATAATGAATATTGTAATAGGTACTCTACGTATACTAATATTTTGATAAGTGTATTTTAGACTAACGTTGAGCCCAATTTCAAACTAACTTCGTCTTAGAGGAAGGCAACAAAAACAAATATTTATTTTTGTATCAAACGGTGGCAGGCTTCTCTTTTGAGCAGCGATCTAATTTGATATCGGGTCCAATTTGATATACATTGCTAGTGCACGGCTCTTACTCTTACTTGAACTAAGCAGCAATGTATATCGGCAGGAAAGTCAAATGACTGCTTACTGGAGTCAGGTAACAAACAGTTTGCTGTTTTACTTCAATACAATGAGATGTTCGCACGCACAACATCTTCACTGACTCGCACTCCATACTTAAAACTCGATTACGTACTAAAAAAAAACACAAAAAAAACACGATCACACTCATAGCCCCCACTAGGATTCCCCCACAGAAACAACTACAAAGATGACCCAGACCCAGAAACAGACATTCAAATTCATCATTCAAATGTCTGCCCGGCCGGGAATCGAACCCGGGACCTTCTGCGTAAGTAGGCAGATGCACTGCCAAATAGTCTATGCGGGTCGTCAAATTACATGCGTAACTACCAGACAACTGTCTGTACAGGTTTGAATGTGTGCGTGCGCATGCTTTCTGCGAACTAAATCGCCAGCTTCTACCCCAGATCGTGCCCTTCGTCGCGGGGTGAGGCGGTGAGGTACGAATTTAGCGCGGGGGTGGGAGTGCGCGTTCTTTAGCGTCAAATCATATTTTATTATTCTCTAGAGCAAACTAATTAGAATTTTGAAATTAATATTTTATTAAGCTTTTTATTTTCATTCGCACTAAGACGATGTTCCGAGTATTCGTAGCTTATTAAAATATTAATTAGACACATCATTTCATTTTTGTTTTTAAATATTCATTAAGCTACGCGTACAAGGGATACTGTTTGAAATTAAGTTGTCTATCATACTCTTATCAAAACGAAAGTCTTACTTTATGTAGACACTGAAATTAAAAATATTTTATGTACAAATTAGACAAGAAAATACCTATGGTTTTGTAAATATTACTTAAATGTTTAAACTATTATTGGTAGTAAATACAAGATGTTGTTTAGCTATAGTTTCCTTTAGTGAAGATATTTCGTAACTATTAATAGTTTAAGTTGTTAGTACTTATCTATAGTAACTGTTGAGCGTATGAAGAAATAAATGAAGTCGATTGTTTTGTATTACGTTGTTTTTTTTTAACATATTTTCTACTTAGGCGTACTTATGACATAGCAGGAAGAGTCGACCCGGCGGCTCACTTTTTTTTGTAACATTTTTTATTTTAACTTACGTCACTTTACTGCGACAACTGCAGATTTGAAACCGCGCAGCGCTAACGAAAATTTCTATAGAAAATCGGTCTCCGCTTTGACGCCGCCTTGACTTTTCTTGTATGCGATGCGCCTTATTTACCATAAAAATCTCATAAAAGGTTTTGAGAAATATGTTCATTTTTACCAGTAAAACACTCCCTGAAAATATTTGCATTTAATTTAGAATTACCATACCACACAGGTAAGATGATTTCCGCAAACTTTACAGCTCGTAAATTCTGCTCATACGCACAAGAATGGGCTCCAATCATTCTAAATTTGAATACGAGGGATGGGCCTGTCTGCACACGTGCGGTTTTAACTTACTTGTTCAACAATGTTGAAGACCATATTTTTTAAGTTTTTGCTTTCACCCAGTTCTAGTTTTTTTTAGATAAAATGAAAAGAAATAAATGCTGTCTGAGGCGAATTTATTAATTCATTCTTTTAATATAAAATATTCAACACTCATCGCCGCTTTCACAGTTTGCAAATATGGAGGTAAAGTTAGCAGGAAAAAAATAGCACAAGTCAGGATAGAGCCAATTTGATAGCATGGAAAATAGTATAATTCACAATGTGAATTTCACATCCTCATTTAAAATTGAAGAAGAGAAAATACATTTGCTGAGTTATCTCGAATATCTAAATCACTTTCCCGTGGAGACCAAATAAACAGTTTTTAATAAAAAAAATACCATTTTTATCGCATCTATCTATCAAATTATGCGATATACTCGATATCGTGCTGTAGCATGCTACGGGGCTGCAAGTTTATGGGCCTTTGTGTACTCATCCATATTAGATTCATAACCTATCGATCTGGCCTTCCTAGTTAATTGTATGACAGCTTGTGCATTAGTACGTTTCATATAAATTATTTTTGTATACGAATTGGATACGGATAAGTGCACTAAATTAAATCAAATTAATGTGGTTAAAGACAAAAACAGATGTGAAGCACAAAAAAACTGTTCTAAGCTGTTTTCCGTCCACTGTATGTTGATTGCTGACATCTCATATAAAATGTCATATTTTTTGCATACAACTTATATGAGCTGTCAGCAATCATCATTTTTGCATGACAAGTTTTGAGGGCAATTTTAGACTGAAATGTGTATCGCTACAGTGACAGGTGACTACCCCATCGAAACCCACAAACCCTTGAACCTGGAAAATTCATACCCGGGAGGAAATGCAGCTGGTACATTCTATGTTTTTCTATCATTCTCAGTCCAGCATGGAAGCAAACAAATTGAGTTGAAACATGAGGTGCACATTAATTTTCTTCTTATGGTAGAGTGCATGTACTACCTACATGCACTTAGAACATTATGCTCAAAATATTTGCACTTAACTTTAAATAAACTTATTTCTTACATTCTAAAATAGATAAGAAACAATGGAGAACTATATCTTTTTAAATCGGTTGAAAAGTTCCAACAAGTTAAATTGGTTGGAATTTTCTAGTTGTTTCAGCAGAATTGAAAATTAACTATAAAGCATTTTGATGTTAAGAACTTTAAATAGATGTCTTCTGCACCATTGATCTGGAAATTATATCAAATATTCAGTACAATAAATTATTAAACAAAAACGAAAACAGTCTTGCAAAAACTTTTATAATTATTGCATCGACTATTGAACTAAAGATTTCTGAAAACAGTAATAGAATTTAAAAAATAAAACGAAGTGAAAGCCAAAAGTTTTTTTTTATATGTCGGAGATTGATCAAGGCTGAAGCCCAGAATGGAAACTCCTAATGCGCCAACTCACATTTCTAATATAACGGAACGCCAAGAATGGTTCTTGGGCATGCTTGACATGGGTGGCTGACAAATTAAGTGCTATAGCAATACTAGCATTACGGCTTGTGGTGCCATCTATATCGTACCAGAGATATTACTTACGAGGGAGTACGCTTGTCTATGGTATTTAGTCTATGGCTTTGGATTTGATAATGGTTATGTTGGTACGATTGAAGGGGGGAGAGAAAATATGGCTGCCGAAAAGGATTGTGTTGATTTTGGGTTTGTGACTTTGGAAATTAAAAAGGGAACAGACAATGCCCACGCCATGTCAATTGTGCCGCGTTCCAAGTATCTACGAGTCGGCCTTGATGGATTAATTGTGAGATCGTCGTATAAACCGTGAGACATCCTGATCAACCGGTTTGCATTGCTCCGGCCACTATGAAGAATACCTACCCTCAGCTCAGAGTACCCCTGATGACCGGGTGCTCCGTCATCAGAAGTGGGGATAAACGCACAAAGGCCCACTGAAAAGGCTGGCAGAAACGGCAACGACATGGCATTCTCTACATGAATGGCAAAATCGGAAACTTATTGGTGCTAATACACGAAAATGATGACTGTGGCTTGGAGGGACGAGCCCTGGAGGAGCATCTGTTTGGTTTTCAGCTAGTTCATGGTGTGACACGAGTAAATTTCAAGAAACTTTTACCCTGAGGTATGATCGTTCTGATATTTTTGGATTGACGCGATTTTCGGGTGAGTTTTTATTACTCCATTATGACAAAGGTTTCATTGCTTATATGTAAAGTTTACTTTGTACTAAGCTAGAATTTCTGGTTGGAATCTGTAAATACTGTGTGTATACGTCGCATTTCTCGTGCTAAAATTACTAAAATCGACAAGTGCATCTTTCATCGTAATTTTCATTCATGTTTTTTTACTGTAAAAAGGCGGGATAAAACGTACGTCTCGTCACTGAGACGAACAGCGCCATCTCGCTTGAGTAGTAGAAACTTTCATCATATTCCATTCGTTCTTTTTCTAGTGTTGTGCTTGATCAATCGATATGTGAATCGATAATAATTGCGTTCAGTCGACCAGTATGAAATTTAAACAGAATTAATTTTAATCTAGCTGATCGCACTGAGCTTGCACCGAGGAGCGAAGCTGTTAAAATTTGCAACTTATTGAAACCTTCAACCGATTATAAACGTTGTACACGCACACGCAGGCACATTGGACGGCCGGCGAAGTATTGGTACAGTCCACCTTCGCCGCTGTCGGATGAAGCTTCGATTCCGGTATGTCTCTGAACGGGCAGTATAAGTTTTGAACTGGATAAATCTTCGCCGATTGGACGACTCTGAACGTACCCCTGATATTCTGTGTGTCTTTATCGATCTTCCGGGTACATCACTACTAATGTCAAAAATTTCAAAGTGATCGAAAATAGTTGAATTTTGTAAATGCGGTTTTGATGTTTATTTTGATAAGAATTCAATGTTATTTTGTGAAATTATTAATTAGTTATGACGCTAATTAATGTGTGTGATATTTTCCTATGCAATTCAGTGAGATTTTGTGAAAATTATTACAAAGAAACCCGCATTTTGGTAAGTTAAAACTATCGTAACAAAGTTTGTGTTTACAAGGTTTTATCTAGCTTATTATTGGAATTAACTATGCATTTGACATACTCCTTTACGCTCCCGTTATGCCCTATCGTGTACTATGAACAACTGTAAGCAAGTTAAAGCTGATTTTGGTTGAATTAATTCCAAGTTTTTGTGTTCTTTATACATGCTACAAAATTATGTTTCTGTTCATACTTGCTTGTCATTTACTGAAACATTTTAGTGGTCTGACTGTGTACGAAGTGGTGAAATGCTTTGACATGCTATTTTTCATGACATTAAGTGTACCGTGTACCTGACAACAACTTTATTGGTACAAACACGTCTTCTACTCATAGCACACAGAGGGTGAAGAGGGAACATGACAGTCAACTTGTTTGATATGATGAAATTCTGAACAGGCATTTTAAAGTACTGGACATAACCGACTAGTCACTGTGCACCAACAAGAACGGAGCTCAACTTCAAAAAGAATACTGCAGCAAAGCACTAAGTGTGACAAACTCAAAACCAAACACCAACGGCTATTACTTACAATGATCTGATCGGTGTTCATACCTACATGGTTGTACTCTTGCATCAATGCAGATAAAGGAGTCTACAAGATACAGCGGGCATTCTCCATTACCAAATATAGTTGGAGAATGATTATTATTACTGAATCATGGTGTTGATATTGAGATTTTTAAATGTGTATCAAGGTGCAGTTAATCCAACTCAAGTTTTTAAAACTTAATTTGTGCAATAGTTGGTGTATGCTAAAACTTAATTCCAATTCTGACTCCTTATTTTACTGTCTTTATGCTGCATATTTTCCCTTAACAGATTTTCCCTTAGGTATAGGTACCACTAACATATTAACCATGGAAGTGGAACTTACTTTATGAATCAAGAAATGAGTGACTTACGATTCCCAGTTTGTAAACATTTTTATTATTCTCTGTCTGTGGTTTAATCCAATGTATGAAGATTTAAAGTTAATTGTTGTTAATGCTTTATTTTTACAGTGTAATGAGCAGTCAATATGGGCTTAACTGCATTGGCTATCTTTGCGAGGATGTAAAGATGATGACAGTTGGAGAAGCAGAATATACATTGATGATCATCTCATTCATTATAATGGATGAAGTACATTAGTTACATTACTACAGCTTGATCACGCTTAACAAAATAGATTGCCACGTGACTAGTGAGAGAGGATATAAAGCTGATGACACTTAGAGACTTGGATTGGATTATACATTGATGATGATGAATTGATGAAGGTATCATGAGACTCTACATGATTTATTTGATGGAATATTTGATGAGAAACATTAGAATTTGAAGTTGCCTTATCTGTGACTAAACAATAACTTTACGTAAGTATTGATTTTAGTTACGCTAGGCAAATGCCTTCGTAACGTCAGTAGCTTTCTGGAGCAAGAATACGTAATTAGCCATCCTCATATCGCTTTTATGTGCCTTGCGAGGAAAGAGAGCTAGTGATAAATTGGTTTCATGTTTGCCCTTGAGATATAGGGTGTGTTGATGTTTGCCCTTGAGATATAGGGTGGTTTGATGCTGTGTCCCTTGAGACTGCTGTAGTAGTAATATAGGGTGTTTACCCTTGAGACTGCTATAGCAGTAATATAGGGTTCCCTTGAGACTGCTGTAGTAGTAATATAGGGTGTTTTCCCTTGAGACTGCTATAGCAGTAATATAGGGTGTTTTGGTGTTTTCCCTTGAGACTGCTGTAGTAGTAATATAGGGTGTTTACCCTTGAGACTGCTATAGCAGTAATATAGGGTTCCCTTGAGACTGCTGTAGTAGTAATATAGGGTGTTTTCCCTTGAGACTGCTATAGCAGTAATATAGGGTGTTTTGGTGTTTTCCCTTGAGACTGCTGTGGCGGTAATATAGGGAGGGTTTGGTTTCCCTTGAGACTGCTGTTGCAGTAATATAGGGAGGGTTTTTTGATGTTTTTGCTTGAGACTGTTGTTGCAGTAATATAGGAAGGTTGAAAGACCACACGTAGATTCCCAGGATAAGATTGTAACGCATGATGTAATTTGGCTCAATCTCCATACATTTTGGTAGCGATGTTTGGAGTGGAATTTGGCTAATCAAATATCTCGGTCCCACTGTAAGCGTGATTTAAGATCAGGTTGGCCGAGCGGTAAAGCGAATCGCACAACTACGTAAGTGTGTGAACTGCCTAGGGTAGTTCAATTTCAATTTTTATTTTGGTGGCAAGTGGTTGCCTCTTTATAATACAGCCATAGCGGCTAGATTATTTTGTTCACAGGTGCTTCACACGAGGACGTGTGAACTGTCAGAATGGCCGTGTCGGAGATTGATCAAGGCTGAAGCCCAGAATGGAAACTCCTAATGCGCCAACTCACATTTCTAATATAACGGAACGCCAAGAATGGTTCTTGGGCATGCTTGACATGGGTGGCTGACAAATTAAGTGCTATAGCAATACTAGCATTACGGCTTGTGGTGCCATCTATATCGTACCAGAGATATTACTTACGAGGGAGTACGCTTGTCTATGGTATTTAGTCTATGGCTTTGGATTTGATAATGGTTATGTTGGTACGATTGAAGGGGGGAGAGAAAATATGGCTGCCGAAAAGGATTGTGTTGATTTTGGGTTTGTGACTTTGGAAATTAAAAAGGGAACAGACAATGCCCACGCCATGTCAATTGTGCCGCGTTCCAAGTATCTACGAGTCGGCCTTGATGGATTAATTGTGAGATCGTCGTATAAACCGTGAGACATCCTGATCAACCGGTTTGCATTGCTCCGGCCACTATGAAGAATACCTACCCTCAGCTCAGAGTACCCCTGATGACCGGGTGCTCCGTCATATATATAAAACCAGTGGGTTTAATATAATAGTAAATATCAAATAAAATATTAGTGTTATATTTTATTTGATATTTACTATTTTTAATACTTCCACAGTATTCCCCGGGATGAAGAACCGCTGGATCATTCTACGTTTTCTATCAATCTTGGTCAAGCATGGAAAAGCTAATAAGCATTGCTAATATAAAACAGTCAGGAACCCTGGAAACTCTCACTGGTCCAGCTAAATACTATTAAGTTCGTGAAAATCGTACCTACGAGTACCTAAGGCCCGTATTTATAATCAGATCTCAAGAGTGACAGCTAGTTTGAGTTCGTATCAGAAATGTCATTCCAGTACAAAATCGCCTGTCAAATCCGCACTTAATATTGCTCTCAATCTTGAGATCGCTTTATAAATACGAGCCTAGGTTCCTTATGATGTGTCTGTATAATCCACTTCGTATCAATTAATCACGCTTTGCACTCTCATTTCAGAGGAGATTAATGGCTATGTCTATTTTGTCTGTACAAACCACAGATCTAGGTAGGAGCAGATACCGCAAGACGACCTTGTGTGGACCTTGTCTTGTTGGTTTCTATGGTGAGAGTACAGAACGGGATGGCAATTATTTTAGTTGAGATTTAGTTAAGTCGGGATGGTTACGAATCGGACCCAATATACCACTAAAACCGTATCCATTTTGAAATGTTCCGTCTCAATACTTGGCGTTTATCCTCAATTCGGGACAACTGGCGCCGACGAGTCCGCGGCCTTATTCCGATTTTGTAAGCAGAGTGGTGGTTTTAGTTCGACCAAATACTTTGAGAGCATCATTCTTTTCCATTTGTCGAGGGGGTTTTCAATTTCACGAAAGACCCATTATTCTAATTCCACAAACAATGGTATCAGAGTTATTGACCTCAGACATGATTTGTGTGACTGCCACTATCAAAGGACGTGATCGGGATGACGGCTTAGCCAAAGCAGGGAATCTTTTTCATGATATTGAGATGTTTCATTACAAATTTTAACATTAATTTATTGAGTAAAATTGATAGGTTTTATTGTAAGTAGGAACCTACTCGTAGTTTAGACAAAAATTTATGGTCAGGTAGGTATTTTATTATACACATTGTTTTTCTTACGCAAAAAACACATCTAATACACAAAGAAGAGGGGCTTTAGCTGTGGGATTACTAAATCCCAAAGTTTTTACCTGTATCAAAGTCCTGAATAACCCTCTCGGTTGTTAAGCAACGCAAAGTACAGACTTGTAATAATATACCCTTGAACCAACACTGCTTGGAAATTCTATTGAAAATCTAATGTTGAAAGAACAATTTTAAAACCACTTTATTTAATGAAAACATTCGAAATTCTTATTCTTAGTAATTCTGAAAGTGTTACTTAGTTCTCGTGACTGCCTCCGTGGTCTAGTTGTCTGAGCCACGGGCTCCCAATTTATCTCTTTGTGCGATTTTCCCCAGTTTGGAATTACCTACCTTATTATCTGTACGAAACAGGATTAAGGCCCCTTATTTTTAATCAACTCTCAAGAGTGACAGCGAGTTTGAGTTCGTATCAGAAATGTCATTTCAGTACAAAACGGCCTGTCAAATTCATACTTAATATTGCTCTCAATCTTGAGATCACTTTGTAAATACGACCCTAAGTGTTTTGAAGCACACGTTAAATCGTTGGTCTCTGATTGAATTCAGAAGCCGAATAAAGTATAGTCAATCGGCAAATAGCGAACTGATCGTTGAGGTGCTGCTTACTCCATAAAACATTAGACGTGATTTTTTAGAATGTGTAAGTTCAATACCTTTCTATCTGTTTTGAGTTGAACAACCTGCCAGAACTAATTTTATTAACCATTTATCCGATGAACCGAAAACTTTCCCTACGTCAATACAAACTATTGAAACTAATCAACGTATCTTTTGCAACTCCAAACAGGATTGAGAGGATCCAAAAGAAGAAATCTGCGTCGTCAAGTGGAAGTTGAGATATTTTTTGTACCTCTTTCTTCTTCTTGTCGAGATACGAACTGATTATGTACCGTGGTGACAGAGTTTTTGAGCCACAAAATAGCACAGCAAAGCAAATAGGCCTCTGACGTGATTTACGTATAACAACAACCACTATCAAAGACATCGACCGGTATAGGCATGGCTTAACGTGGCTTCCGAAGCACGGAATGGAAATGCTAAGTCATCATCGGTGCAAGTCACCTATTACTATAATAATTAGTGATCGTCACAGGTCGATGTTGCTCCACGTCCGTAAAAATAAAATTTAATTGTGCTAAGATTGTATCTGAATAATGTTCTCAATGTAATCAATGTCCTCTGAACCTCATAAAACTTAAAGAAAGTAAGTTATAAAAAACCCACTGACACTATATAGATAGAGTGAATCGAGTGACCATCAGGTCCTCCGGGAGCACCTTAAGTCAGCATTTTCGTAGTTCCTCGTAAAATTCAGCTAAACGATCGCTTATGCACTTTCTCGTTTACATCCTTTTTATAGGACTTTTATTTATACGACCTATTTTATTCCTACAACGCTGTTTTAAAATAGATGACGAGATAATACCATGAAACTATATAATAAACGTAAGATACCTTGCCCGTTTTGATGCTCTGACTTCTCCGTAAGAGAAAGTGTTATTTTTGGTATGAATTATGTAATTATTTATTATTTGTCTACCTATATTACGAATTACCTTATATGTATTTTCCTTCACATTCTATATAAAATTACCACAAAAGAGGAAAAGGAGTTAGGGGCTGGGGAGCGCCAGCGACTTCTATAATCACTGAAAATTACTCTAGGTATTTGTCACATGTGGCGGAGCCGTCTTTTACTAGGCTATTGTCACTCTGCCTACCCCGTAAGACATACAAGCGGGATTACATTATAGTTTCCGAAGCTATAATCACAAGTGGTATAATACACTCTGTGCCAAGCCGGTACGAAGTTAAACAATTGGTCGTGTAATTGGAACACCCTTTCAAACTGAACCATTGTTGCCTTCCAGGAGTGCCGGCTTTGACTAGCTTCTCGCCCGCGGTTCGGTTCATTTTATAGAGGGTATAAGAAACAGCTTCCTGCATAGCAAACTTATATGGAATGTTCAGAGTCGAAATGAAACAGTGGCTGCCTTCTCAGTTGTTTGGTCGAACCGATGCGTTCCTTTTTTTTAGCATTCGTTATTTCTTAGAGCCTTTCTCGCTTAGGTATAATTTATCGACATGAACCGAGTTCATCGGATCGATCGACTTGATACCCATACGACAGAAGAAAAAAGATTATTGACATCCAATTTTAATTAGAAATAACGAGCGGGCTTTCTTAGAACCCCTTGAGTCTTATTAACGCCTCACCAGCGCCCTCTTGGTGGGAAATTGCTGTGAGCATATTGCTGCTAACAAGACTAGTGGTCTAGTGGTCTAGTGGTTTAAGCCTAGGATTCTCGAATCTGAGATCGTAGGTTTGATTCTAGATATTTGGTTTTGTGATGTGATGATCGGGGATTTTATGCGTTATTCATTTTATTCGACTCTTATATTTCATGAGTGTCGGTTGACTCTATAGTTAGCTAACACGAATGTGTTATAATTTGATAGTATCTAACAATCGAATAATTGTTAGTTTCTAACAATTCAATAATTATTAGACAACTAGTTTAATAATAATAATAGACTTATCTCCCAAAATTCCCCCGACCCTTGATTTAATACTACAAAGATCGTTCACTCGATAGTAACCAGCAAAAAATGTTAGGTAGTAAGGGTAATATTTCTTTGCAAATATAACATCTGGGATATTACACGTCAGAATCAGAAGAAAACATTACAGTTATTCGCAAAAGTGTTCATAAATTGTTATGATATTACATTATACAAATCATAGGTAAAACAAAGGTTGAAATAAGTATTGGTGTAAGTAGGTACATAGAAGTCGACGAACTAGACAATTGGCTACTTTCCAACTAGTCAAATCAGCAACTTTTTATGAAATGTCAAAAACGCTTTTTTGTATGAAAATAGTGAGTTATGACGTCACATTTTAGTAAATATTGACTACTCAAATCAATAACTTATATACTTTTAACTCGATTGTTAAAATCGAAATTTGCATTTTTTTTAAATGATGAATGAAATCCACAATATTTTTAGCCATCAATTTTAAGTATAAACGTTTTGAATTTTTTAAGCTACCCAGTCAAGTACCCAATTCGCATGCTTGCTTATCTTCAGAGGGCTTATGATGCGCACTGTAGACTTCGTTTTGTAATTTCTCACATTATCTCTTTCGTTGCGCACTTCACATCGGAAAAGAACAGGAATTAATCAGAGTGAAGTTTGCAACACGTGTAGACATATAGAAGTCTACAGTGCGCATCATAGCCCTTCAGGTGTAAGGAACAACTAAAGATACCCATTATAAGGCAAGTATTGAAATTATTTTTTAACTTTCATCCTCGATCAGACAATTTGTACAGGGAGTCATCAAAAGTGAGTGCCCGTGTTAAGGTCCCTTTATATATTTATTGATGTTGCGTTAAATGATTTCTAGCCAAAGTATTGCGTTTACTCTTGCTGATAAAAATATTATTCTTGGAGATATTTCTCGTCCGATGAAGTATTGAAAACACGATCAAAACAGTTTTAACATGTTAAAAAAAATCATAAAGTCAGGTCTTCGAAAAACTTAAAACGGTTTTTAATGAATAAGGCAACCGAGCTACTACGTAATTTTTTTCTTAAAACATAAAGCATACTAACCTTGATCCATTGTAGTAATATTTTTTGATTTTGATGTAATTTTCATTCATAATTTAACTAATTTGTCATTTTGTCGCTTACGTTTTTAATTCCGAGGGAGTTCAAATCTACTCTCCTTGTTCAGCACGTGGCTGTGCTGCGTTTGTGTGAGTGAGAGACAAATACCTATTTCGGCCCGCCGCGAAATATGGTTAGGCCTCTTAAGTTTTTATTTAGGTAAATCATTATTAATTTTATGAAACAATTTCTTCGTGAAATTGGTTCAGTTTCGTTGACCGAGCAACCCCTATCAGGAAGCTGTCCCTTACACCCTAAATAAAATAATTACATCACTTTTTTTTTCGCTGCGATAGTATAAACACATGTCACTAATCGTAGGTATTACAGGAACAATATTCTAATCTAAATGGGCAGAAAAACACACTGCTATTACCTGAAATTGATCGTATCATCATAAAAGCCATAGCCTAAGGGTCAATTCACACCACCGGAAAGCTATGCGGCATGACGTGGCGTGCACTTTTCACGAGCATAGCATGATAAAATACTTAAAGAACAAAAAGAGGGACAAAGGCTGACCAAAAGGGACATTTAGGCCCGTATTTATATTCAGCTCTCAAGAGTGACAGCGAGTTTGAGTTCAAATCGGAAATGTCTTTTCAGTACAAAACGACCTGTCAAATCCATACTTAATATTGCTCTCAATCTTGAGATCGTTTTATAAATACGAGCCTTAATTAACAGAGCACTCGAAAATTTCGCGCGCATAGCGAGTCACTTCGTAGTATAACAATAATACATCTCAGACAGCTTCGCGACGCGTTGCGTCATTATTTCATTATTTCGTTGCTTCTCGGTGTGAACTGACCCTAAGTCTTTTAGGGTGAATAATAAATGTGGGATGTTATTACTCGACCAAATTGGTGGTGAGATCGAGTTAGATAGCCCGGCCTTGGGAAGAGGGTAATACATAAAATGCCACTTTTTTGACATAACTTTATGCCTTCTACATAACTTACTTTTTTATGTATTCTCATTTATATATTGTCTTCTCATATTTCTCGTTTTCTATGCTTCCCCATACATCACCACTACTATGATCAGATAATTGGTGTAGGGCAGATTTGTTTTTTCATGTACCAGAAGTTTTTTTTGTGAAAGTTGTTCAGTTTCGTTGTCCCAGCAACGGAAAGAGGTACTTTCAGTTTTCGGAAGATTTCTCTCTTTTTAGAGGTCTTTCTTAGCCAACGAGCCATAATCTTTAGCCAGATGTTTCCAGGCAAAGAAATTAATAAAACCTGCTTTTTTTTAACGTGTGGGTTTCTAATGGGGGCGTTATTCCACTAGACGGCACGGCAACGGCGGCACGGCGACGGCACGGCGACGATACCGTGACAATACCGGTGGGAATCAATGCCGTGCCGTGCCGCTGCCGTGTCGGCAAGTGGAAAAGCGTGTTATATAATTTCATTAATTTTCATACACTATCTCTTCCACAATCCCGTCGCTGTCGTCATGGCTGTGCCGTCTAGTCGAAAAGCGCCCAATGGATTGACTCTAGGATATTGTGCACAGTTTGAATTTTCCATTGTTTTGTTATTTTAACCGATGATATTCAGCCCGTTTGGTTGTTATAATTGATTGGAAGTTGTTGTGGGTTTTGGGTATTTGGAAAAGCAATGTCTATCAAAAATACCTATAGTATAATAAAAACGTGAACTTGTTAAAAGGACCTGTCTTAATTGCTATTATTATATAAATTATTTTATACAATTGTGAAGTCCTCGAAAATCCAACTCAATTATGTATAGACACCGAAATGTAACATCAATACCACCCACTATACCAACACAATAGACTTCTGAAAGGAAGGGACAAGACTAGTTGGCAAATTCATTGAATCCATCAAAAGATAAAAGAGAAAAAGACCAGTTTCGACCCTTTACTCACTTGACCGACCTCGGTGAACTATGGTGTAGACAGACGGACTGCAAGCTGACTGCATTCCGACTGCCAAAATGCAGTTCAGATGCAGTTGGCACGACTGCAATAAAAATGTCATAAATCTCGATGGAAATCTGTGTAACTGCACGATGAAAGCACACCGACAGCATTTAATGGCGTGCAGTTACTTACACAAACTTAACTAAGTTGGCATAACTGCAATGAATAAAAAACAAAAATATTTATTGCCTCTTTAAAAAACACATTACACTTAAACTTAATTTAACTTAAAACTAGTAAAATGGCAAAGGGAGGTGCCTCAGCTTTATGCATATGTAGAGTCACACACTATATGACTCTACACTGCGCTGATTTTCAGGCATGAAACTGCACTACAACCCGCCGACGGTGCAGTTTTATTGCAATCGTTGTGCACGTGTGTACAATACAACGACTGCTCGTTAACCGTTGGTCCAACTGCATTAGAGCTGCACGACAATGTACAGTTAGCTTGCAGTTAGTGTACAATATATGTGACTGAACGATGAAAGTTCACCGACTGCACTCAAACTGCAGTTTGGAGGATGATTTAGATGGATGAATTGCAGTCCGTCTGTCTAGAGCTGTTTGATAAGCCACATTACATGAACTAGGGACATACTTAGCAGGCTTGTGTATAAGGCCCGTATTTATAATCAGCTCTCAAGAGTGACAGCTAGTTTGAGTTCGTATCAGAAATGTCATTTCAGTACAAAACGGGCTGCCAAATCCTTACTTAATATTGCTCTCAATCTTGAGATCGCTTTATAAATACGAGCCTTAGAGTCGGATCTATAGAACAGTGGCTCTGTGGTTTAGTTTTAAGTATGGAGGTCATGTCATGGACTTATTTTCACAAACTTTTAGGGACTATTTCATTTTGTATCACCTACAATAAATAGGTAGGCATGCTTTCAATATAAAAAACCGCGTGAAGGTCGCAACAAAGCGTTAGCATGGAGGCATGGTATGATTTTTTTTAATGGAAATTGTTTGGTGTCTGGAGAATTACAATAGTCTCTTCCCGTGGGAAAATATCTCATTCCAATAACTCGTTTAAAAATCATAGATTACTCATTGTACTTGTTTATCGGGTCAAATCGCATGTTTTTGTGGTAAAAACATAGGATATCTACCTATTATCCGAATATTTCGACTTGGTTACACGAGTCGTAGTCGCGGGTCATAAAGAAGCCATAATTACGTCAACAATTCTCGCCCAATTAGCCGCAGTCTGCCTCCTACGACCATTGCCAAACATTCGTTTCATTCTAATTTAAAATAAACTCTACACCGCATTACTTGATTAAAACTCTATGACTCGGTGAATGGGAAAGTTTACGGAGAATCTAATGGAAACACTCTTTACTTTACCCTACTTAACAAAATTAAAGTAGGTGGGGTTAGCTGGATAGGATTATTTAAAACCATTCGGTCACTGGACTTGTTTTAGATAAGAAAATGAAGAGATGGCAACTCCCTAAACCATAGTAGAAAGAGGGGGAAGTAAGTTATCTTCATACAAACGCACCGTGCGCGGCTTGTATGTGCGCGCCATAGTATCTATGCGCCGCCGCACGCACACTAACACAAAATCTCGCGGGGTTTCTCCGTGCGCCAGTCGGGGCTCGGGGCTAACTCCGTACGAGGTTCGCGGGCGTCACGGCTTTTTGGCACCGCGAAATTAATGCAATCCCTTTTTTCATAAATAATACTGCTCTGTATCTTTACAAAAAATGAGTATTTGTTAGGAAAACCATTTTGTTGAACTTTATTGACTAATGATCATTGAATCAGTTATTCAGAGATGAGTTTTTATATTTGGCAAGTGCCGGGCTTTAAACTAATGAATTGGTTGACAGTACCATCTATCAGTAACCAGTAACCTACTGTTTACTCGTGCTCATCACCGCCCCGCGCCGTCCGTCAGTTGGCCCGTCGCTCTTTCTTTGATCGTAAAAGGTTTCATCATCGTTTAGGTAAAACCGATCTTTCAAACCCTGTACCCAGATAATACAAGTAAAAAAAAACACAACTTCCCGACCTTTGCCAATTTATAGACATTGAATTAAAATTTAGCTTAAAGTGACAACCCTGAGACAGTAGGCAATTATATCGCGGATTCGGCCGGAGATAGCCTACTTCCCCCTCTTTCTACTATGCCTAAACTTTAGGATGTGAACGTACCTACCCATGAAACTAAACATCTGAACTCCGAGGAAAATAGGTCGTAGCAGAAAAGAATAAGAAATTTGATTTGACCCTGCTGTCCGTCTGTATGAAGCCTTATAGGTCATCACTGCGAGCAGTCGCCTGTAATGTGCATGCGCGCGCATGACTTTAGTATGGACGCCAAAATGTGCATTGCAGACGAATGTTCGCAGTGAAGACGCACATTTATCTAGCTTGATATATCCTTCTCCATCCGTTTTCAGCCCAGCAGGAAGAAACGACATTTTAGTGGTTAAAGTTATTCATGGGTCGTCCCTCTTGGCTGCTAATAAATTTAATTACTGGAGCAAACTGTTTTCTGATCTCCGGGCAAGGAAATGATGACAGAATTTACGCTTCATCGCCTTAAGTAAGACTTTAACTTTAGCGTCATGATTTTGATAATTTAGTTTTGCCACAGATAATATAATACTATACTAGTACAGATGCCCAATGTCATACAACAAAACTGGTACGCCATAAGTCGGGCCGACGCTCGGGCCGAATGGTTTTAGGGAAATGTGACGCAACGGTACCACGCGACATACCACGACGGGTAGTGTTCGGTCGTAATATTTTGACGTGATCACAGATGGCGCTACGTAGGTACGGAGCACGTTCGGAGTACGTAATTTTGCACTAGACTACTAGATGGCGGTAAAAAAAGCAGCGAAAGCTGCGCTAAAGCACAGATCGGTAGAAAGCAGCGATTACATTACCCGGCCGATCGGGCCCGATTTGATATACATTGCTGCTTAGCTTCAGTAGTTTTTCAAGTAAGACTCGTGCACAAGCAATGTAATGTCAAAACGGGCCCGATCGGCAGGGAAGTGTAATCGCTGCTTAACAGTTTTGATTTTTAAGAGGTGGAACCTTATGACCGTGCTCGGGAAAAATATCGGTCAACAACATTGGTGGCGATTCGTTCGTACGTGGACACGACCTGTGACACGACTTGTTACTGTTAGTCCGTAATTGCAAGATATATTATGATTATTAGGATAATGGGCCAGATTCGTAACCATCCCGTCTTAACTAAATCTCAACTAAAATTATTGCCATCCCGTTCTGTTCTCTCATATTAAAAAAATGACAGGTATGGACTTATATTAGTTAAATCGCGTATTTGGCGACCACGAATTGCTACCAATAAATAACTTTGATCATATTTAACTTTAATAGATAAAATTCAAAGCAGTAACTCCTACTCGTAGATCTAAGGCGGTGTTCACACTGGCGCCGCGCTACGCCGCGTAGGGCGGTTATTCTCTAAGTTCCATTGTTCAACACAATTGAAGCATAGACAAATACGGACTCCGCCGCGTTGCGCGTAGCCAGTGTGAACACTACGTAAGCCATGTCGTCTGTCTCATCTGTCTGACATGTTTGCCCTGTCGCAATCCCGCGAGCGTGTGATACGTGTTCAATATCGCGGGCAAGTAAGTATATATGTTATATTATGGTTAACGTCCGACGGCTGGATAATCCTAGGATTATCCAGTTAATCTTAAGACTATCCAAGCCGCCTGGATAAAGTCCGAAATCTCAATCATTTTGATCCAGATATCGGACATTATCCAAGACGCTTGGATTGAATAGTCATAGAGTTTGTACGTAGTATTATAGTTACTCTGTGGTCATAGTGAAAGAATTGGATAGTCTTAAGATTATCCAGCGCTGGCTGGATAATGTCCGAAGTTGTGTCATTTTCCAGCTTGAAACGACTACCCCGTGGTTTTACTTACATCTAAATGTGTTTTTTCATGGACTCGAACTTTATCCAGGCGGCATGGATTTCGGACTTATCCAGGCGGCTTGGATAGTCTTAAGATTAACTGGATATTCCTAGGATTATCCAGCCGTCGGACATTAACCATAAAATATACACTATACATGCTGCGCGCCGCCGCCGCGCCAATCTGGGTGGGCTGTTTGGTAGGCTATGATTCAACGTGCGCGCAGTTTTGACTTCCATTTCTCGTCTGTAGGTACTTACAGCTATAGCTTTGAGAAGTGATTTATAAACGGTTTTTGACTCTTTTCAAATTGAGGTAGGTAATTATTGTAATATTGTTTTTGCTGTCTCTTTTTATTTTATCCAAATTTTAGAAAGTTACAGGACCAAACTAAAGTAAGGTTAAACCTAAGTTAAATCTACAACAGAATCGGCACTAGTGTGTTCTTGAAAAAAAAAGGGTTAAAAGGATTACTAAAAGCCTAAAAGTCAAAGTAGGTAAATGAAACCAAGTTTAAAAAAAAAACAGCATGTATTTTGCTATTTCCAGGCTGAATCTTGACTTCTTTGAGAGAGTAAAGGATTATATTTTTGTATCTACTCACCCCGTACCATAAGGTGCCATAGTAAGGAATTAAGTGATAAAAGCGTGACTGTACGTAGCATTATGTATATGTTACTATTATATTAGATACTGACTGTGGTTACGCAAAATTCCCGAAATTTCTTATTGGCCGGAAAAAAGGGAAACATTGAGGATTGTGCATTGCAAAACAGCCAATCCGCGAAATGTCCTTTCATTTTTAGCCAATGAGCGTAGTAAAATAACCATTCCGCGGACTGTCAAATACCAAATGAGGGACAATGTAACGTAAACTGATAGAAGTCGCTCAGTTTTTATGTAACTGAACAACTTTGTATCATGAAATTATAAGATGATATTTGTTAATGGTAAAAGTAAAAAAATATATCCCTATCTATCACTCTGCGTAGCTGTCCCCACTATGCCGCCGTTTATGCCGCGCGGAACATTGATTTCTTGTCTGAGGTGTTTTCACACCTGAAATATGCACATTTATGAGGTGGCATGATCGTTTTGTTCCTTTCGTAGTGCGCACAACTTATTCCGTGATAACAAGCCCTTGGTCTTAGTTGAGGCAAATCTCGATGTCCGTTGGGATAGCCAGAGTCCGTTCGTGGTAGGAAGCGTCGTCGTCAAGTCCGTATTCGAAGCACAGGTCACAAATAAATAAGGAATCACGAAAGAACGTAAGCGCATACAACTCGGGATCGAAGCGAAAACAAATCAAACTTTACGGCGTGACACGTTCGGTATCGCGTTTTTTTTCTCACAAATATTGCGCTATTCGTTGCAGTAAATAAAACGAAAATAAATAGTTCACATAACTATATGAGCAATAAGACGTAGTATATTATTAGTTTTTTCATTTCTCATACTCGGAAAGTAGTGTTGTTTTGATCTGACTATTGGGTGGAAGATGCTGCTTTCCTTTCACAGGGAAGGAATAACTCATACAAATTTCATCCCCACCCTAGGGCGGGAATGAACTTTAAAAATAGAACTGCTTGAATTGCTGTCAGCTGTGAAGACTTTTTTTCATATTAAAAAAAAAACTTTATGAAATGTCGTGACTTTTTAACCAGCTAGTGTCACTGGCCAGTGTGAATTTAGCGCAAACTTGCGAAACATAAATATTCCCAACAAAAATGTTACTTTTAATTTCAATAATTGGGTACTTGATTGGGTAGCTTAAAAAATTCAAAACGTGTATACTTAAAACTAATGGCTTAAAATACTGTGGATTACATTCATCATTAAAAAAAAATATGCACATTTAGATTTTAATAATCGAATTAAAAGTATATAAGTTATTGATTTGATTAGTCAATATTTACTAAAATGTGACGTCATAATTTACTATTTTCATACAAAAAAGCGTTTTTGACATTTCATAAAAAGTTGCTGATTTGACTATTTGGAAAGTAGCCAATTGTACCAATATGACTATTAATTTTAAATAGGTACCTACTTTATTAACAATAAATACTTAGTTTGTATTAACAACTAGTTTTATTTTCCTCATATTCTAAATGAAAAGTAGAGTCATTGCCACGGGTAGAAGAATCAATTCCTCTCGGACTATAGCCGCCCTCGCTGCGCTCGGGCGTCTAACTACCTCGGGAATTGATTCTCTTCCACCCTAGTCTATGAATCTACTATTGTTTAATCTTGCATTATTGACATATTTTGGAATTAGTTTTTATTTTTTGTAAAATAATGAAATATTTGAAATAAAGTAACGATATTCAAAATGGAAACAGAAAAACGAGCTAGTCCCTAGGTGACAGCGACATCTAGCAATGCACGCTACAAACTGTAAGTATTTTGTGACAAGTTGAGGTGCTATATGGCTGAGAGTAAAGTCCGCGTAGTAGAAATTCCTGCCGCTAGGTGGCCGATTAAATAAATACTTAAAATCACTATTTTATCGATTTTTACCGATTTTTTCATTCGTACAGGTGCTATGGTTTTTTATCTAATGGAATATTTATTTTCTTCAACCATATTCCTTACTTTTTTATTGTTGGTTTACAACTCGATACTCGTAGCGCCATCTATTGATATTTTTTAAAAGCCTCTTTACTGTTGTTCGTAATGGGACCCCATGGTTTTGCTCAGTAACAAAACTAAAAAATTTTATTGGCCATCTAATCTGAAAAATAAATAATATTTTAATAAACTATTGGATGTTGTAGAATAGAATAGAAATAAAATAGTGCAAAATACAATAATAATAATTCACAGAGCACCACATTCCTAGGTACCACACAAGAATAAACCACACAAGTACGAACGTTTTATCTTTAAAATATCAGTAAGTAAAGTATAGATAAAGTACATTCTGTATTTTTTCTCACTCTCAATCCGGAACATAGGGTGTCCTATAAGTCATGGATAATACTGATGAGGAAGAATCTACACATGAAACTGAACAACTTATTTTAGTAGTAATTTTTGTTGGTTTAAGACTCTCGCGCTTTGGGTCTGAGCGCGATTTGTTGAGATAGGTATTATAATGTTGCAGAGGTCATAATATCTTTTTAAATTGTAATATTTCTAAGAAATATTGTAAGAGAAACCTAGATCTCGTTGTTTTGAGCTTATTTTTAAAAAAATTGTCTCAATCAGTTACGATTTGACGGAGGGATGAATTAGTGTCGCTTGTATGAAAAACTCACGGCGTCTCCTCTTAATGGAAACCTATATAATCTGTATAATGTACTTAAACGCTTCTATGCCTCACATCTTTATATTTTAAGTACATCGCATTACTCACACACATTAAAGGTCGTAAATTCCACTTTACTGCGAAATTATAACACACTTTAGGGCAATTCATGCGGCGAAGATAATTTTTCGTATGGAATACATCCTATTTGGTGGCGTTTATGAAAATTGACTTACTCGTTAAATAATGGTTTGAATAAGCGTTTTTTTTTATCATATTCTTTTTATTAGGGTTTTTTTTCAGTGTGTGTAAAATCTGCTTCTAAATCAGAAAACCCAAAAGAAGACGAAGTCAATATAGCGGAATTATAGCGAACATGACCTCAACTTTTGGTGATTAAGTTTTGTGCCTTTCTAGATATGTTCACTAGGTCATTTTAAATATTTTTGGCTACAGCCACAAATATTTTTTTTTCTCTGGTAGGGAAGATATAATTTTGAAGGGGGGTAATTTTTTTTTGGTTCGAAAACGTATCATGTGGGGTATCCAATGAAAGGGCGTTTTAAGCCGATTCTAAAAATATATCACACAATTATATCACATATAGCTGTTTTGTATAAAACAAAAAATTCATTTATCACACACATGTAACACATAAAAGCTTCCCACCGAAATTGGCACCCGCCGAAGCATACCTCCGCACCAAATTACATGTAACACCCGAATGGGCAAGGGAAAGTCGGGCTCGGGCGTGATCAGTCGGAATCAATCACTTTTCATGTGGCCTGGGATGGAAATGCCAATAATGAAAAACCTAACGCACAAGTCGTGATTTATTTTTATTTGCGGTGCTTGTAATTCATTAAAGAGGTCTTTATTGTTTTAATTTGACAATACAGAAAACTAAAACGCATTGGGCGCTTTTTCACTAGACGGCACGTCAACGGCAACGGCGACGGCACGGTACCGTCGACGATATCGTAGGTGAGATAATGTATGAAAATCAATGAAATTATATGACACGCTTTTCCACTTGCCGGCACGGCACCGTCACGGCATGTCATCGATTCCAATAGATATTGTCACGTGGTCGTCACCGTGCCGTCGCCGTTGCCGTTGACGTGCAGTCTAGTGGAAAAGCGCCCATTGGAAGCTATTACTAGCGCTACCCGAGCGACTTCTCAAATCATTGGTAGCACGTAGTTAGGTACCTATGTTATAATTTAATTTATAATTCCTCCATTGTAATATCTACTAATAAAAACACAGTAAGTAGTACCTAGATGCCCATTTCTTGTTAGACTTGACGAAAATTTATTTTAGTACCTATAACGTTAGCAAAACATACAAGGGCTCGTATTTATAAAACGATCTCAAGATTGAGAGCAATATTAAGTTTGGATTTGACAGGTCGTTTTGTACTGAAGTGACATTTCTGATACGAACTCAAACTCGCTGTCACTCTTGAGAGCTGATTATAAATACGGGCCTAGGTATTAGCAAAGAAAATATAAATTAGTATACCCCAAAGGCGTGATATGGGCGTAATTCCATGAACTGATACTTTTGTACCTCATAAAAAAATATTAAGCTACGTTCACCCTGAGTACTATAATTGGCTACTTTCCAACTAGTCAAATCAGCAACTTTTTATGAAATGTCAAAAACGCTTTTTTGTATGAAAACTGTAAATTATGACGTCACATTTTAGTAAATATTGACTAATCAAATCAATAACTTATATACTTTTAATTCGATTATTAAAATCTAAATGTGCATTTTTTTTTAATGATGAATGAAATCCACAATATTTTTAGCCATTAGTTTTAAGTATAAACGTTTTGAATTTTTTAAGCTACCCAGTCAAGTACTCAATTCCATGAACTGATACTTTTGTATCTCATAAAAAAATATTAAGCTACGTTCACCCTGAGTACTATATATGTACCCTGCCTGAGTAACAAAGCCTACTTTTTACAGCGAAAAATGACTGATTTCCACTGGGAAAACTGATTATAACGCAGGTACAGACTACGGTAAAACAACCTAGCAAAATATTTAAGCAGTTATTTGGATTTATGTCTGTCGTTTATCCAAAATGGTGTCGCGTTGATAAATCTATTTATCTACTTGCTCACAGCATCTTAACATCCAAACTCAGTTGTCTGAAAGTTCAGCTCAATCTAGCTCGTAACCAGATTAAAACCAGATCAGGCCAGTTTAGTCTAGTTTATAGTATCTTTGTAGATAGTTTCCATGTTGCACTGGGAGCGAAAGAAGCAATAGAATGTTCCAGCTGTTTCTCCTCCCGGGCATACTGTAGAAATCAGTAGAAGGAGACGATGGTTTCTCCAATCACCATGGAATAGAGGAATATCTACGCAATGTACCTACAGATTGTTTTTTTCTATAATAGCACTCAAAACTTATCTTAATTACAATTACATACATACATAAAGCCATGCCTTTATCCCTAACAGGGTAGGCGGAGTAGAAAACATCTAATAAAAAGCGTTTTCGCCGTCTGACAAGTTTAGATTGAAATATGTATCGCTGTGTAATGCAAGGTCCACTCGCCTTTATTATATTACAGTACACTGTAGCAACTTAACGTAACTTCCATGCTGGACTGGGAGTGATAGAAAAACATAGAATGTGCCAGCTGCATCTCCTCCCGGGCATGCTGTAAAAACCAGCTAAGGTAATCGAGGGTTTCAGTGTATTGCAATTTAGGCGATGAGCTGACAACCCGTCACTATAGCAATATACATAATCATCATCTGTATTAGCCCTCGAAACTTTTCAGACGTGGCGGAACAACCTATGTATAGGTCGTTTTTTGCTCTGCCTACCCCATTAGGGATAAAAGCGTGATTTTATGGATTTTTATGGTAGCACTCGAATCCCTAAATTATTTTACTCGCTCCTGTATTTAGTCAACGTAGACCCTCATTTGTTATTATAATCATATAGCTACGTGTTTTGCCCTATAATTAACCTTATAAGGTTTATTATTAACTAGATAATATTAATTGAAGCTCGTGCCTCATTAATATGGATCAGGGGTCACATAATCAGTCTTAACCAAAGAAAACAGGGTTTATTCAATACAAAATGTTATTATACCGGGTATAAGGGTACAGGTTCAGAAAGTCTTTAAGGAAATGAAATACAAATCAGATCGAGGTGATGATGATCATTTTGTATGAAAAACTAAAAAAAAAAAAAAAACAGTTACCTGAAAAAAATTCCTGATGTTTGTTATTCAGTTTCGTTGACTGAGCAACCCCTATCAGTTTGCGGTTGCGGGAAGCTGTCCCTTCAACTCTTTTTTTAGTATATTTATTAGCCGTATAATATGTTTAGCGTCGTCCGTTTAGAATCATCCATTTAGCTCTTTTGGTCAACACTGGCCTAGAATTATAATCAAGAGCAAACGCGAGGGAAATAAAAAATATCACATTTGTATGAAAACATCTCATTCATGTAAATTCAAAGCATTACGCTCAGTCATTTTCATAACAAGGACAAGATTATTCTTTTTTCCTTCGCTTCTGTACTTTTACATTAACAAACTTATTACCTAAGTTCTTAAAATAGTCTGTAGAGAAAAGAGAACCTTCCAGAGATATAGTGAAAGCTTTGATAATTATTATTATAAGTAAATATTATTCTGGAATAAAATTTGGTAAGTATAATGTAAAATTTCCTGAAAAAGTGGCTTCCAAGACTTGAGGGATAATGTAATGTAGCAGCTGTTTACTTAAAGTTACCTGAAAAATTAACCACAAAAACCTTACGAAAATGGCAAAACGATCTTTTAATTATAACGGACAATTTCCCGCAAACTGATCTATAAACTGAACAATTTTCTAAAAGATATTCTTTCAAGAAAAAAAAAATACTTCATCGAGCCCTTCATAATGGAGAAATCAATTTTTTTTTAAGAATTTCTGGTGAAAGTTGTTCAGATTCTAACCCTTATCAGTGTGCGGAAAGCTGTCCCTTACACCCGCCCTGTAGGTAAGTAGGTAGTCCATAAAACACCAATTACCTATTACTCTAGTCCTCGTGAAATAGTCGGCAGATTCATTTGAAAGAGTTGCTCATTCCAGAAGCTTACGAGAGATTTACTTCGTTAGTCGACTTTAATAAGTATCACATATTATGTTCAGCTCACTGAAAGCATGTAGGTGCCTAAATAACGATGTAGGTGCCTAAGCTAATTATTAATACCTTCAGTACAAATTCTATGGAATCGTTATTGAATACTAATTAATCAGTTACCTTTTATCACTGTTTTATATCTCAAGTAACAGAAATGAGGAATGTCCACGTTAAAGATTCATGTTTTATATTTTTGAGACAAGGAATTCAAATCAATTGAATTTTTATGGGTAGCTGATTCGGTATGATAACCTATATCTAAGGTACCGGTTTCTCATTTTTATCTGATAGATCATCTAATTTGAAGAATATTTTCATCATAATAAAAATAAATTATTAAGTAATTAATTAATTATGATTTTTTAAAGGCATGGCAAAAACGATATATTCCGAGCCGGAAAGTAGCATGAATAGAATTTGCCTTACACAAAAAAAGTTTTGCTACCTTTCGGCTCGGAACTAGTGTTTTTGCCATGCTTTAAAAAATCATAATTAATTATTTAACAATTTATTTGTATTATGATGAAAATATTCTTCAAATTAGATGATCTATCAGATAAAAATAAGAAACTGGTACATTAGATACAGGTTATCATACCGAATAATCTTTATAAATAATTAGCTACTAAATCAAGAATAAACGTATGTTGGATAAATACCTAAGAAAATGGAAACCATTGATGTTTTTATCCTGATCCTGACAGTTGCCTCTTAAACTCTTTAGAACAAGTTTTGAATCTTAAAAATATTATTATTATCAATTCATCAACCATCACATTATTAAAAGCTTTATCTATCACGTGAGTTGTGGATTTTAGCGATAAGCCAAGCGACGCGACGCGGCGCGAAGCTGCTTGGAGATGCGTCTTGTCGAAGCAACAGTCTGCACCGCGCGGCGCAGTGTAACACCGCGCGGATTTTTTGAGTTTTGTCATTAAAATGTTTTGCATGGTAAATAAAGTTCAAAGTATTTCATCAGATCTTGAAAAGTGCGCGCCGCGTCGTGTCGCTTTCCAGTATGAACTGACGCTAATTAAAGGCCAATTCAACCTAAACCGTCCCAGTGGAAACACACCTCATATTTTGCCACGTGCAAAGAATTATGCTCGCTCCATTTTAACTCTCAATAAAATGAGCATATTAAAATATTCAAGATAGCAAAAGGTCGTAAGTTATTTAAAAAGTATTTTCAAGGCTTGGCTCCGCTTTGCACAGTAGTCTCTTTCTAAGGACAGTAGTCACGCTTTTAATACCTATTCAAAACCTTTAAATTATCAATTAAACTTTTTTTTTATTAAAAAAAATTTGGAAGTAAGCTCACGATGCAGCTCGGTTGAATGAAACTCGATCGGGCAAAGGTAGAAGGTTGGCCGTCAGCTCCGCATATTTTCTTCTGTCTCTCGCCTGCTGGAAGAGATCTTCGTAATAATACCTATACAGAGTACCTATAGGATGACACATATTATTATTTAGACCCGAGATTTGTGACAGTCAGACAGAGACAGTCTTTAAACACCACTGCTATGACCACTGATTTGAGAAGTCACTCCACCCACACACCACCACCACAGATTTGTTAAACACCAACTTGTAAGGGTTGTTCAGGCAAACATATTCTTGAAATAAAACGATGATTCATCACTTCTTCGGTTTATTTTGGAACGCTTTTTAGCCGAAAACAAGGGCTAAAGTGGAAATCGTAGAAATAATGAGATGTTTGTACTAAACCCTATAAAGTTCGCAAACACGTGACCTAAGGCTCATATTTATAAAGCGATCTTAAGTTTGAGAACGATATTGAGTGTGGATTTGACAGGCCGTTTTGTACTGAAATGACATTTCTGATTCAAACTCAAACTCGCTGTCACTCTTGAGAGCTGATTATAAATACGGGCCTAAGAGTTGGCTCACACCGAGGCGCGACGAGACGTGACGCGACAGTTGATGAAGAAGACCACACTATAGCCTTGTTCTTTTTGTGTTAAAAAAAGAGCGTGTGTGCCGAGCACACGTGTTAGAAGTGAAACTTCTTTGACATTTTTGACATTTCGACTTCCGTCCCAGCCTCATCATGCGTGATGTATTTCCGTGACGCGACCTTGAAATTTTACTCTCAACGCGCCTTAAGAAGTTTCACTTCAAAAATCACTCGAGTGGCTGACATCATTAGGGCTTGCGCGCAATATCGACTAAAACTGTCGATCAATCGTCGGATCTTTCTTTCCCTCACGTGTATGTAAGAAAAAAAACGACAGTTAGTCGATATTTCGCGCAGGCCCTTGATGTGGAAAGGCCAATTTTTACTGGGTGTGAGGGACGGCTTCCTGCATGCTGATAGGGATTGCTCAGACAATTAAACTGAGGAAATACTAGGAAAACCTCGATCAGACATTTTTTTATAGGGATGGCATGTAAAACTTGTTCAGTTTCGTTGACTAAGGCTCGTATTTATAAAGCGATCTCAAGTGTGAGAGCAATATTAAGTATGGATTTGACAGGTCATTTTGTACTGAAGTGACATTTCCGATATGAACTCAAACTTGCTGTCACTCTTGAGAGCTGTTTATAAATACGGGCCTAAGCAACCCCTATCAGTTTGCAGGAACTTGTGCCTTACACCCGCATGGGTTTGAAATAGGTTCAGCATTTTTTTTTACGTATGTGTCTCGGTGTGAACAGACCTTTATAACCTAAGTCACGTTTTCTCTGCTACCGGTATAATTATGCACTAATTATTTTCTGTACTAATGAAGTGGTTAATTTTATGCTTGGATTTCATGCAGTTGTTGAGCAGATTTCGAATAGGTACATGTTATACAACTTTTGTTAGATGACCAATAAACTACCTTTGTGGTCTAGTGGTTGGCGCCTTGATCTCTCGATCTGGAGGTCGTAGGTTTTATTCCCGTAAGAGAAACACATATTTCTGAGGAGTTAAATAAAAAATAAAATATTAAAAATTCTGGAATGTCGAAGATCGATCGCAGTTTTTTTTTTTTTTATTGATATACGATCCACGAAAGAGGCTTAAGGTTGTTTCAAAAATCTCTAGGTATAGTTCCCGGCTGTTTGCCGTTGCATTTAGCAGTGACTGCTTAAACGATTTTGGATCCAAATTTTTTTTAATGAATTTTAGATACACAAGCTTTCCTCTACGCAATTCAATTCTCAAGATGTTTGGAACAATAGTTTCACTAGACAACCTTACACGAAGAAAAACTCCAGCGTATCTTCTGAAGACATTTATTTTGCATAATCTATTCATAATCTTGAGACTAGATAAAATGCAAACTTGTTAGATATCATTAACATAATTATTAATGAAAGTGCTGTATAATAACTAGACCGTAACATATCGCTGCTTGTATAAGAATAGAGCTTTCGGAGCTTTCTTTACATGAAGCTAGTTTCTATTCAATATTTAAAAACAAGACTTCCACTTGCAAAATATGCCACTTTGATCGTACACTCATAATTAATATCGGGTTTAAGGCCCGCATTTATAATCAGCTCTCAAGTGTGACAGCGAATTTGAGTTGGTATCAGAGATGTCATTTTAGTACAAAACCACACTTAATGTTGCTCTCAAACTTGAGATCGCTTTATAAATACGAGCCTTCGTTACAAGTAAAACATTTAGTTTTTTGCTTCTTCGTGAAAGTGGTTACATTTCGTTGTCTAAACATCCCCTCGGTTTGAGTAATACTGTCCAAAAAAAGATGTCATTGGGTCATATGGATCATTTTGGGGTCACTCACTGTGACATATGGGTCATAAAAGTCATTGGATCATATGGATCATTGGGGTCACTCACTGTGACATTAAAATCATTGGGTCACATGGCCAGGCGTACAATAAAAATAACTAAAAAATCGGACCTATCCAGTAACTACACCAAAGTAAACCCTCAACCAGTGAGGAATGTCTCTTGTCCGCAGTTCGAGAGGTTCTCCTCGGCTTATAGGCAACAAAGCTTGGAACAATGCCCTCTCGAAAGGCATTATAGTTTAACCCAACATGTAGGGCACTACTGAAGATATATTTTTTGTAAAAGGTTTCAGTTGATATTCTTACAGCGAGATGATTTATAGCGAGATTTTTCATTCACCAATGAACTTCATTACAATTATTAAAACTGCAGCGAGGTTTTTCATTTACCTATAAAATTTTAAGCGCTTGTTTAAACCATGAAACTAAATCATTCTGTATGGAACATAGGTAAAATATAAAAATATAACATTGGACTTCCCACACAAAAGGTGTCAGCTATTCGAAGTGTTCGAGTAATTTCTAATTTTGTATGGGAAACACCAATTTTTTTATATTCTGATCTATATTCCATTGTTCAGTTTTATAGTCTAAACAAGGCGCTAAAATTTCTTTGGCAAATAAAAATTCTTACTGTAGTTTTCATTAAAGTTATAAATATTTTTAAAGCAAATGGTTATACACCTACGTGAAAAACATTTAAAATTTTAAGTTCCAATGTTATATATACCTATAATGTGTTCACTAGTGTTGTGAACTGCTGATATTAAGTAGTGCTTCGAAATTGTCGGAATCAGTTTTAACAATAGGTACAACAAAAATTTACAGAAAAAAAAAGATTTTATTCTGGACCGGGAGCGATAGGGAGAAAAAAAAACATAGAATGTGCCAGCTGCTTCTAGACGCGGGCATACTATAAAAGTCAGTAGGATGAAAACGAAGGTTTAAGGCCCGTATTTATAATCAGCTCTCAAGAGTGACAGCGAGTTTGAGTCCGTATCAGAAATGTCATTTCAGTACAAAACGATCTGTCAAATCCATACTTAATATTGCTCTCAATCTTGAGATCGCTTTATAAATACGAGCCTTAGTCTGTTTCAGTGTGTTGTAATTTAGGTGAAAGGATGAGATAAAGTACCTATCACCACATTCCGAAACATCTAGGTAAATACGTATAAACATTTTCACAAAAAAGCGATAGAAGCTCATTTAAAATACTTATTTAATTTAAGTGTATTTATCTATAGTTTTTGTAGATAGCTCCAATAATGAAAAATTTATCGATCTGGAGCACTACAACCAACCCCATCATTGGCTGTAAAATTGCCTTGCATTTTAAAGAGGTTATAAAACCATGCATCTACTTTAAAATTCATCATCAGTGTTGCCGTTTTATGAAGAAAAAACACCTTAATTTGTAGCAGGTATTAACGGGCATCACTGTCAATATAATGATGTTTTTTTAACAACTAGGTAGCTTGAATAATTATTATTTCCCGTGCTAGAAAGTAACCTAATGGCTACTACAGTACAAAAAAAAATGGCTTCACCGTACAACACTATCAAAGACACTGGTAACATTTTTTGTTTCTAAAATCCTCAATATATTGAGGATTTTTGCTACGTTTTGTAAATAAGAAAGAGGTTAGGCTGAAGTCTTCAGCCCATCCATCGCCTGACAAAACACTGAAACCTCAAATCCCTATACTAATTTCTACGAAACGTTATGATGTTATTTATTGTTCTCCTGGGCACTGAAGACATTTTTTACCATTATATAATAAATAGTAGCAGAATAAAATTGCAATACTCTGGCAACACCATTGAATATTGAATTAACCGTTAAAGCCAATACATCGACAGGTAATTAATCATTCATGGAGAGTTAAAAGTAATAAACTCATCGAAAAAAAATGGTTCTCCACAATATAAAAGTGATGGACTAAATAAGTTACATTAGGTCACACCCGTACCACAAACGGAGTAGGTAGAGCCTCAATGACGTCATAAAAGAGCGTCTTTCTGAGGATCATTTTAGATAAACGAACTGTGTATTGCTATAGTGATATGTTGTCAGCCGTTCACATAAACTGCAATACAGTGAGATAAAACCCGCATACATCTCCCTCTCTATTGATATCAACACGAGAAAAAAACTTGAACGATCTTTGTTAAAATATAGTTTTATACAAAGCTGGAATTGTCTATTAGCCAGTGTTTTGCTATTTAAATATTGAAGATATGTTTTTCCGGAACATAAACTCAAGAAAAGAGGCATGTAGGAAAATGCATGCACGACAAAGTAATGTAGAGCTGAGACTGAGTGGAATGTGCTGTGAGCACGCAAGGATCTGACTCTCATTTACCCACAACCATTGACATGTTATCTGTAGACCTGTGTTGGCAGAGTAACATTAATACCCTACTTATGTATATCTTGGTAAGGGCGTCGTAAAGTCGGTTGTTTCACACCACCAACGCGAACTCGATGCGACTTGAAAACGTCATCTACAGGTCGAACTAACGCCAAATTATGGCTGCAAACTCAGAATAAAAACATCTTGTACTACGTGCAATAGAATCGCAATGCGTGTGACTCTCAGAATAAAAAACTCTTTGTGCTACGTGATACCTAGTTCTTTGGCTACCAACGCTATAGTTTTAACAGTTCTCTCAACAATCAAGTTGCAGCGCCCCCGCCCACATTTTATTGTATGCGTATCATTGGACTTAAATCTCGCTGTCTCTTCCTGTCTATAAACGAAGTCTACAGTATCATGTGTCTGTGGTGAATGTTCGGAAATTTTATTTACTCTTAAGCAACAACGTTTTTCGTTCAACTCCGTGTTGAGTTTCTTAGCTTTTGCGGCTTTGCACTGCACTTAAAATGGACGAAGAACTACTTACAGACATATTAGTTCTAGTATAAAATTATAGTAGGTATATTTTAGATATACAGGGTGTAAAAGATAGTGTCTCGCAAACTAGTAGAGGTTGCTTAATCAATGAAAGTGAATCTGATAAATGAAAAAAATTGCTTTCCTATGCATAATAACCACTTCAATCAGACAAATTGTATCACTCGCAATCCAGCATACAGCATTAATTTCGTAAATTATTTACTAGCTGAATAAAGTCAGTGAAAGTGAAATAAATTGAGGAAAATTGTTCCAATAATAGTCTAATGAATTGATAAGCTTATAAACGAAATTGATATTTTTTCGTGGAACCCAAGAGTTGTAATTGTATTTGTTTATCGTTAAGTTATTGAGTTTTAAATAAGAAAAATCGTAATTATGATAACTTAACCTCCAAAGCGCCTCCAAGGCTCGGCCGGCGGGTAAGCCGGCGACACTGTGTGTAGACAGCTTAAGAGGCAGCGTTCCGCAAACTGATAGGGGTTGCTCCGTTTACGACACTGAACAACTTTCACCATGAAATTCTTTCAGGTTTTTTTTTTACTTTACCATACAAATTTTCCATCTCGTTTTTTTGATCTGTTTCATTGGCTGAGGAACCCCTTATCAGTTTGCGGTACGGTGTTATTTACACCCGGTATCTTTTTTATAGGTAGATTTCGGATGTTGTAATTAATTTTGCTATAAACGGGTTTCGGACCGACATAATCCGGTAAATATTGTAAAAAGCTTGGGGTACTGAAACTCGCGCTTTCAAGGGATTTCATAAAGTTTTTCAAGGGATTTCATAAAGTTGGATTAGACACGACTCACGAAGGCTTACCTGAGTTTGGGGAGCACAGAACACGGAACTCCACTGATAGAAATGCCACAATCGGAATTGAACTGTCAGAGCGTCACCCCGTGAAATTTATTGCAGCAGCGTAACAGACTATTCTTCGAGTGAAAATAAAAAGAATATAAGGATTTTCCAGGAATGAAGATTACTTTTAAATTACGAATTTTACTGATACGTCTCAAATTTCCTTATTTCTCTATTATTTTACTTCCTTACTTCTATTCTAATATTATTAAAAGGAATTATTTATAATATTTGTGTATGTTTTGTAACAAATAAACTCAAAAACTACTGGTTGGATCGGGATGAAACATGGAATACTTTTACCACGGGAAATTACATCACATCTATTACACTTTTTTGGAAGGGGGTGAGAAACCGCTAGCAGAAAGCACTAGCTTAGAGTAAGCTAATGTTCTCTAGGAATATTAAAAACCTAAGAAATACAAGGATTTTATTGTAATAGTTAGTCCTAATAAAGTTCTATCGAGTCACTGGATTATAGTTTTATTATATTGTCAGCTTTTAAAGATAAATTACAAACTATCAAAGAAAAATCTCATTTGCATGTTTCATGTCACTTCTATGACTCATATTTTCTGTTTTTTATTATTTTTGTCTCGACAAAGATATAGGTAACTTATTATGAGCCGCGTCTCTTATCTCCCTTGAGCAAGCTACTAGATTCTATAATAGAAATATACTCTTTAGAAGTAATGAAATTGCGCTTTGTGTAGGTACGATTCTCTGGCGATTATGTAAGATTTCTTTATTTATTTATTTCAGGAAATTACACACTGTTTTTTGTCTTGGTTATAAAATAGCTTGTTTTATAAAAAAAATGTTCGTGAAAATAAAAATTACACCTGTCTGCCTGTCACATTGGTATACTCATGGTATACTGTCAGCCAACTAACCCATTTTGGCAAATAATGCGCCAAATACCTTGTATACGTAGCACGTATATTACTACATTTATTTATATTTATAACATATATTTATTATACTCATTAGTGGACAATTTTAGTTTTATCAAATTAAATAGATTTTAATTAGACCTATAAAAATACAGAGATAAAATTTATGCCCGAGAGATTGTGTAAAAAGTAAAAATGTTTGTTGCGAGCGTACAGTGCTAGACTATCTACTAAATAAAACGTAAAGAATCATCTATGCAGAAAATATAATTCCAAGTTCCCTTTATTGTGTTGGATTCAGATCGTTATCTTATTAAATTATCGAGTAATAAGTGTGTGTTAATAACACTCAACCCCTACCAGAAAGTATTACAATTATAGTGTTAAAGGCACTTTGGCCTTTGTGATGACAGTAAGAGAAAACGAAACGCATCGGTTCGTCGTCTGTTAACCACTGTTTTGTCCTCTATTAGACTCATCAGATACGGAAGCGTCCGTATGACAGTTGGTATTGCAATTATATTGTCATCATCATCATCGTATGGCGTTTCTAAAAATGCGACTTCAGTGAAAATTAAGTTTCAAAAACATTGTCAGATGCCTATTAACTGCGCTTGGTGCTACGGTGGTTTAATAACTTTGACAGGGTTCATCGGGTCGAACGTCAACGGGAAAAACCTACTCAATAAGAAAAAGTAAAATTAAGACACTGAAGATTTCGAAGAGGAGTGCCTAGCTTATGTAAAAGAAAAAAAACATTGTCTACATAAAATTGAATGACTTTATTTAATGCATTTTGCTATAAATATACATCAAGATGAATGCCTATATGATATTTAAAATCTGCTGTGCTGGTATAACCGCTATATTATCTGTATTAACATTTATTATTGGAATTATTTCATGGATAATAATTAAAAAGTTCCGTAACGTAAAAAACTTTGCGTTTCTGAATATTATAACTACAATTAATCTAACTAATTTACTGCAAATTATAGGTTTGTCATTAGACTATACACCTCTGTCTCTATTTGTAATATTTGGGTTTCCCAGTGTTGCCAGATACTGTTGGTTGCTTGTGTTATCTGTTATAATTTATAACGATTTAGTGGTAATATTTGGAACTGACATTAATAGAAAGTTTCTGAAATGTTGTGTATTCGCTTGGGGTCTACCGTTTCTCAGTACGAGCATACATATGGTTTACATGTTGACTAAAAACCCCTCGAATGAAAAAGAATTTGATGTTATGATCTTTTGGGCTTCTGTAGGAAAGTTTGCACTGAAAGTGTTAATTTTAGTGACTAGTGTAACAATTTATTCGAAAGTGATGTATTCTTTGATGACAAATAGAAATGTTGTGAATAAATGTCAGAAAATACAGATAGCTACGCTGACATTTTTCATGAGTGGAGTGCTATTTCTATTATTACATTTGATGTTGTTTGTCATAGAATTAGTTTGTAAAACAGCGTGCAAAAATGTATACGATATACTTCTAGTTTATGAAGACATAACATTTTTCTTGATAAAATTCGAATATTTATTTGTGAATATTTTGTTTTTAATGATGAAATCTAACCGTGATGCGTGGAAAGAATACTTTGTGAGAAGGCGTAGAATAAAAGAAGAAAATGTTCCATTATCGCATATCAGCTCTTTCCGATAAAATGGATGTAAAATTTAACAAATTTTAAATTTAACCAAGTTTTGTACATATAAGTATTTGACTAAATCCTTATAACATTATGATGTTTGATACATGTATCAAATAAATAAAATGTCTACCTGTCATTTCGTTGTTTAATTTATTAAATGTGACCTTTGATACGGGTTTAGGGAAATAGAAGGAACTTTCTAGAAATTCAGAACTAGGGACATCATACCTATATTAAATAAAGTATTTGTGCTACTTTGTAATCAATAAAACGCTTTCAACATTTTCAACGGACGAAACAAATACGCGTTTGTAGTTCAAGTGACGTCACTACCGCTACGGCAGTCGTATTGGACATTGGTTGGAAATTCGTTATTGCAATAAACTTAACTAATATAAGTCCATACCTGTCACTTACTATCATGAGAGAACAGAACGGGATGGCAATAATTTTAGTTGAGATTTAGTTAAGTCGTGATGGTAACGACTCCGGCCCATTATCTAATTTGTTTTCCTTAGTTTATTTTATGTTACTGAGAGTGTACTTAGAAGGAATTCCAGATTTACACCTTTGTTATTGAGATGAAACACCTTAATTATGGATCTTAGTTTTAAGCCCTGCCAGTAGGCATGTAAGCGCTTGTTATAGGGCCAGCACGCACGATTAACTTAACAGTCGGCCGATCATCGAATCTATCTCTCGCACTCACAGTGAGGGAAAGAGGAATTCGACGATCGGCCGTCAATTTAGACGATAGTGGCCCTTAGTATCACCATTCACCATCAGTTTGCGGAAAGCTGTTCTTTACATCCTGCAGAAAACTAATAGTACCGAATGCATTAACCATACCGGAAGTGCAGCCCCTGCGACTGACAGGCAGGCATTGTTGCCATACAACATGAATTGTTCACGATCCGTCGCCAATTGTAGCCACGTTGTGCGGTATAGTGACGTAGTGACTACTTCCGGTTTATAGCTTTCGTTATTTTGACCGTTCTTTCCGTGCTTCGGAGGGCACAAGAAGCCGTCGGTCCAGGTCGCTGGCTGCCTTTACCAGCGGTCATTAAACAAACCGTATTATTAGGCAGGTTTAATAACTCTGACACCCAGATTTCATCAGGATCTTCGTGGAATCGGCGACCAGCTAACGACTGCTATCAAAGACCAGGACCAATGATGTGTTCTCCGATGCACGGAATCTTTTTTACTCTAGACAATAAACCTGCGTAGTATGAAGCCGCAATTTGTCCTAAACAAACTGGAAAAACTGTTACAAAGTGATAAAAGTTTTAGTTTCCCGAGTGGGAATCAAACCTACTCCGATCCCATGGCTCAGACCACTACACCATGGAGGCAGTAGTCATCAACGACACATGTGCTACAGTTACCGTATCCGGTAAACCACATCCGGAACATCACTAATCTGTAGGCAGCAATTGATGAAACTAATTTCAGAATAGTTGGGATGTCTGTTAGTCTGCGTTCGAATGGTAATTAAAAATTGATTTGATTTCACTTGACGTAGTTGGAAATAAATGTACGTATATGGCTTTTGTGACCATAGTTTTTGAAAGTTTTACTTCATCTTCGAATCAAAGGTCCAAAATATTATGATACTGAACTACTAAGGGGCATGGCAAATAGGAAGCGGTGCGGCGCGGGCGAGGTGGAGGCGCGTCAATTTTGTATGTAATTTACGTCTGCGCAGCGCAGCTTGATTTGAAGTTTCTATACAAAAATGACGCATTGGCGACGCACCGCGTCCTATTTGCCATGCCCCTTAGTAGGCTTTTTAAACTATTTTTCTATACAGTAGATTTTTTCTGTACAGTGAATGTTCTAACACAGTAAACATTTTAGTGTAGTGGACATTAGGCGACTACAGAGAGCACGCTGACTTATTAGACAGTTGAATTTTTAGTTTTGGTTAGTTTGATAAAATGCATGTGTTGTCTAGTGGTCTGAGTCTTACGCTCCCGCTATGGAAGACGTGGGTTCGATTCCCATGGAGGAAACACAAATTTTTTATTGGTCAATTTATCACTATGTAATATTTTTCCTAGTTTGGATAAGGCAATGCAAGCTGAACCTCATGTTTAGTGAGTAATGCTACGGATCGGTTCCGGTAACTGTCTTTGATAGAAATCATATAAATATGGCAAATGCGAATGAATCCACAAACATAAACTAGTATTCCCGCATATTTGGACAGACAGTATAATTGTCTCCTCAGACAATAGCCTCTGACAACAATTTGTATGTATTGATTTCACTTAGATTAATACATGTTCCTGAATAGTTATTGGTAAGTACTGCTATTACGTCATACGTCTATCGATCACGCCTTTATTTTTTGCAGCATATAAAGAGGTTCACGCGATTATAAAAAAAAACTGTTTTCCCTGTGCCTACACGTTATAGGATACTGGTTTTCGGTCTTTTGATTATATTATAATATACCAAAACCATCGTGATCCATTATACAATATCTCAAGGAAAACTTAGGCATGTTGACTGGGTGGCTAAAAAAATTCAAAACGTTTATACTTAAAACTGATGGCTAAAATAACTGTGGGTCTCATTCATCATTTGAAAAGAAAATGCACATTTAGATTTAATAATCGAGTTAAAAATATAGAAGTTATTGATTTGAGTAATCAATATTTACAAGCCAGTTACGTCACAAGCCAGTATTTTCATACAAAAAAGGGTTTTTGACATTTCATAAAAAGTTGCTGATTTGACTAGTAGTCAAATAGCGTAAGCTAGTATGGAAGCCTAAACACGGAAAATCTATAACATAAAGGTTTGTGTCAATTACTCATGTCATGTGAGATAAGAGTTAATTATTATCCAAAGATATGAAATTTGTCCACGCAAACAAGCAACCATAATTTATTCATCCCAAGCTCTTTGAATTTCCACCTTCCGACTTCCAGAAGTCTCTTTCATATCAACCACAGCAGTTTATCAACATATGAATTGGATCCAATCACACGGCGGTAGGTGCTGGAAAAGCAGTAAGTAATCATCCCAATTGTTGGCGCTGCCATCGATTCCTAGGTCTTAAAGAGGGGAGGGTACACTGAGATTTTTGAACGCGAGGTTGAATTTCTCTTGAGTCAAAGCACTAGTTTAGCTAATCTATGAAACAGAGTCGACGACTGAGCTCCTTTGCACGCAGCTGCAAAAAAAAATGGTTTTTATCAACTTTCACAAATACTTAAACTAGCGTGACACTAATTCTTTTTTAAAATTGTAGCACAAAATTCGACTATTAACTTTTTTAAAGCTGTATGACAAAATTTGTTCAGTTACATAGGCTGAAGTAATCGGAAAACTAGTACAAGACAAGGGTCATACTGGCTCTTCGGGCGTATTATTCGTAATTGCTGCTTTAGCAATAAGGCCGCCTATATTGTACTGTCACGTTTGTTCCTTTTTGTTTCTGTTGTATGTCTTATTTATGCAATAAAGAATTTTTGTATTGTATTGTACGTTATAGCAATCATTGTAATTAAAATGTATTCCTTTCAGCTCGCACAGCGTGTGTCCTTTCAGTGTTCACCCAGCGCAAAAGCTACAACGAATCTAAAAAACTGCGCGGGGTTTTTCGTCAGTGTAGGATTGCCTTTACGGTGGGTGACTCAATGGAGGCTGGTTCCAGAAGTTTTGTTTGTTCTGCCTTTAATTGGTTTCTCGAGGTCGCCAACTTTGCCTCAGTCTTAACTAGGTGGAAAGTGCGAATGTATTTCAAAATTAGCAATTCCTATTACCTACATCCAATTTAGACTTTACAGTTTAATGGGTTTCTTTCAAATTTTATGTGTCATTGTTTATGCACGTGCATTTTTTTATTATTTCAAACTGTTATTGGCAAACTACTGTAACCTACATTAATTTAGACTTTATAGTTTAACAGGTTTCTTTCGCAGTATTTTGATTTTCAGTTAATTACCTATTCGTTCGTTATTTTTCCTCTAACTGCAGACCTGGTTAACTCCAAATAAATTGTATGAATGTATTAGTCAATTATTGTGCTGATGCTAAGTTCTACGCATAAGTATTAATCTGTTACATTTGATTCAAAGATCTTTTACTACTTGTAGTCTAAGATTTAATATTATATACGTCAAAAATATAAAGGTATCAAATGAATCAAATTTATAAGAATGTCAATGTCATGTGTTTATTTGCTATCTCGTTCACGTATCTTAAACTTGAGAAAATGACATATTTTATTTAAGGAACAGTGCCGTCAGAATCGACAGCATTAGAGAATTACCCACACTACCTATAACGTACCTATATTGGGTGTAAGGGACAGCTTCCCGCCAACTATTATAGGGGAAAAATTCTTTCAGGAAATTAATAAAGGGCTTTCCCATACAAATTGTCTGATCAAGAAGGATCAAGGCGTCCATTTTCTATGGGGAAGCCATAAAAAAAAACATTTTCTTTAACATTCATTTAGTTTCGTTGATTGAGCAACCCCTGTCACTCACTTCGAAGGAGAAGGGAAGCTGTCCCATAATTATATTGTGAAATTGTAATTTTTAATAACATACCTAATCTGTGGTAATATGCCGAAATTATCACGTACTCGTAACTAATGTAACTTACTACCGAGAGGCTCATTTGCTTGTTTGCGCTCTCACTTCGGCGGCCTCTTTTGAACTAAGTTTTATCGCTTTGACTTTGCGCCGACATCTTTTGAATTAAGAACACACTCGAGGTTGTTGCTTGTGTTAGATATTCTTCGTGAATAGAAATGAGGTGTAAGTTTACAGTTAAAGCTTTAGATCAATTCTTGTTATCAGAGTGAAACATCGAATAAGAGCCTCTGTCGCTGTCTTTGATAGTGGTCGTTACACTAACCATGTCAGAGGCTATAGCTGTGCTACTAAGCGCGGTTAAAAATCTCTGACAGCAGGTTTCGTCAGGCCGTTGATCAAATCGATAAGCCAGTCGATAAAAAGACCAGAATCCTGTCATAAGTGACTATAGTATTTTTATCTCACGACTGCCGCTTTGCCATACTGTGTGTGTAATACCTAAATGCACTTTGTCTTAGTGTGCGTGAGTTCGGCATAGTAAACCTGTAGCCTGTAGCTATGTACAACCGAGCGGCGTTCGTAAGGAAAAAAACAACTATAGTTGAATATATTCACTGTTCGATTCCCACATGGCTCAAGTGCAATAGAATGGAATTACACGGGTAATCTTTAGACCAATCTCCGATTTTCCAATACCTGGGTAGCATTCATGCATCTCAAGTTCTGTGGGGAATTCCCGGCTGCAACTTTGTCAATTTGACAATATGTGTGCGAGGATCTTTTCCAAAAAGATTGGCTACATAAGCCACATGCGAGCACATGAACGCCACCAATTAAGGAGTTGAAGCAGTCGCCGTGGTTGAAATCGGTCTGGAGCAATATATAGTGAAATGTTTCAGAGCTAAGTATTTCAAAGTATAATTTGAGAATTCGAATCATCGCAAAAATCCTTTAGATAGGTAATATCCATAGACTTAGATTCTGCCTAGATTGGTCCAATCTTAGTCTGTGGTAATACCGTATTGTAACTAAATTGAGGTACCTAATCCAGTTGACCGCAACCTCTCCAATGTTATTTGAACTGATACCAGACCTATGGGTATACAAACGCTTCTGTTCAGCATAGATCGAAACAAGAGGCTTGTCCAGTTTAATGAAAAGGTTAAACTATCTAAATAGGTAGTTATGCTTACACAATTATAATATACATTGCAGTTTTAATTCTTAAACAAATAATTTTGTTGCTTCCTTGATCTTTATGGAATTTGACATGCAAATGTTAATGTTTTTAAAACATGAAAGAAAATGGAAAAATCGATTCGTCAGTGTATTTTTGGTTCATGTTTGTTAATGGATTTGTGTGTAGAACTCAGATTGACCCGGAAGAAATAACACAGTATTTACCACTGAAAACCGAGTGGTCAAGACACTTAAGCTGAAATAGCTACATAGAGGGCATACTTATTTATACAATACAATACAAACATTCTTTTAAGCCCCAAAAAATTACAGATACGAAAAAAAAAAACAGAAAATAACAGTAGTACAACACAGGCGGCCTTTTATAACAATTAAAAAAAAAATAATTCTCTAAGCTTTTACAAAACGTAGCAATGGATTGCAAATTGTTAACAACTCACTTTGCATGCAGATCTTTGTGTCAGTTGATACGTAGCATACGTCTACGAAGTTGTAGCTACAGTCTACGGCGTAGCAAATTATATTACCTTTGCGCTTTGAACAGTTTGAACTCCGAAGCAAGTAGGTTTTGAAAGTTAAAAGGAAGAGAAAGTTTAAGGAAACTTTGCTTTAGTGATATTTTTATTAAGTTTCATATTAGTTATATTAAGCAATAAAAATTCAAAATTTATTCTTTATTAATATGGTTACCACGACATTAGTTTGTTTGGATTGGCCATAATATGGTGTAAATCGGTAGGTAAATCGTGATTAAAAATATGTCACTCGTAGTTTATAATAACATAATTATAGATAATAATGTTAACTACTTATACACAATCCAAGTTATTAATGTTGATAATTTCAGCAATAATTTCCTTCTATTTACCACAATCTGCGCTAACTTTTTCGCTTCACCTAAATAATTCATCTATGTTTTCATGAAACTTGAGTTTATCTTTCAGTTAAGGTTTATTTTATAAAATCATCGCACTGCACTAGGTACAGTCAGCAATGGAGATATAAGAGCAGGCCCGCTCGAAACGGATGAAGTTATTTCAGAATGGTTTGTCCTGAAAATGCGTATGCTTTAACTTTTTTCACTTCACTAAATATACGAAATTTGATTAAAATCTATAAATAATTTCCTCTCTCTTTTGTCTTGTGGGTTTGAAGACGATGGACCCGATGAACCCTGGTGTCAGAGTTTTTAAATAGATCAATTTATTTTATTTCTCGTTTGACACTATTTGCTGCGAGGTCCAGAGGACAGGTGCAGCAGCCAGTTGTGTTGCACTCTTGTCACCATCCGGGGTCATGTGTAGGGTTTTTAAGGTACTTCCTATGGACGTGGAGCTCAATAATTTCCTGAAATAATTTCATCACTTTCGAGCGACCCTGGTACTGTACATCAAACGCTTTTACTGACTGTACTTAAACAGGATTTCTACATATTCCATCAACATCGTGCTTTGCCTATTTAATTTCCTGTGGTGCCTCTAATCCGTAGTTTCATCTACTCATGAATATTTAATCCACCAACGCTATCTCCGTGGTCTAATGGTCTGAGCCATGAGCACTCGATCCGGAGGTCTTGGGTTCGATTCCTAGGGGGGGAACACAAAGTTGATTATTAATTACAGATGATTAGATATGTATATTGCTATAGTAACAGGTTGTCAGCCCATCGCCTAAATTGCAATACACTGAAACCCTCGAATCCCTTATCTGGTTTTTACAGCATGCCCGGGAGGGGATGCAGCTGGCACATTCTATGTTTTTCTATCACTCCCAGTCCAGCATGGAAGTAAGTACACCATCACGATTGTACATGAAATATGCGCTCCACTTAACAAATGGGTCCGTGAAGGTATTTAAGCCATAACGCCTCATTATTAAAATAAGTAAAGAACTCTTTGTTCGTGGTATCTCAATACGTTAATTATTTCATTATTGAATGGAAAATACCGTTCATATTATTTAATACATTCATTTATTTTCACACAATTTGTATACAGATCTGCGGGAGCATTCATTTCATAGAAAATATGCCCACACACACCGTTCTTTGAATATAAGTTTTCAGACTTTCGCCATTGTTCATTACAATTAGATTATTATTTTGAACGGGATTATAACCACGATTATATTTATTGTTACCTCGATATTTCGGAGTTGTTTCAAACTCCATTGACAAGGGTAGACTGGCGATGCGAATTCTTGCGAGTTCTTTGAATGTTTGTTACTCAATCACGCTTCAACCACTAGATAGAATGGGGAAATTTAGGCCTGTTAGAATAAGACACGGAGAAGACAATATTTCATTCTCACGGGGAAAATAATTAAGCCGAATGTTTAGTGAAACCGGATTTTCTCCACAGGGACATTTTCTACTAGACGGCACGACCACGGCAACAGCAACATCACGGTATCGTTGACGATATTGTGCGAAACATAATATTGTATGAAAATCAATGATATTATATGGCACACTTTTCCACTTGCCGGCATGGCCACGTCACGGCAACGGCACGGCACGGCTTGGCTCGGCATTAATTCCTATATTGTTTTTTTTTGTATTTGTAATATTCGTATGTAGGATGCGCGTGTGTGTGTGCGCTCAGAGTGGGACTAGGTAGACGATATCGTCGACAATATTACCGTACTAGTAGAAAAACAGAGCCACGTTTTTGTTATGATATTGTTATCGTGCCGTTGCCGTGCCGTTACCGCTAGTGGAAAAACAGCCCTGTAGGCAGCTTCACACATAATTATGCTAAGTGGAGACCATTTTTGGATCCACTGTGGTTCCACTACATAGGCTCGTATTTATAAAGCCATCTCAAGATTGAGAGCAATATTGAGTGCGGATTTGACAGGTCATTTTGTATTGGAATGACGTTTCTGATACGAACTCAAACTCGCTGTCACTCTTGAGAGCTGATTATAAATACGGGCCTTAATAAGTATCGTCATAGTAATATTGTGTCATTGTGTTTTGGTACAAAATTAATTTATTTCTTTGAAAATATATTATCTGTGGGACTATGACTCTAGCTAGTATTTGTCCTTTATATATTAGAGTATTCTCATCACGTCTGTTACAAAATCGGTAATAACACGGATGAAGCGTCCGCCATTCGGAATTCAAACTATCTCTTTTCTACGTCATATCCGGTTGAATCACTCTACTTTAGTATATTTACTGTGCTTTCGCGCCATTTTGTAAACGTGCTCGTTTTTTGTGAATTCCTTTTTTTTTTCATGAACTAAAAACAACAACACAAAGTCATTGTCCCCCTTGAATCGAACCCGGGACATTCGGGTCGTGAGGCTCATGCCACTAGACCACAGAGGCGAGTAAACAAGACAAGACAGACAATCGAACGTTCACTGCTTATCGGGTGGAAATGATGTCGGTCTATTTACCAATTGTGAGGATACAGGGGAGGCAATTTCGAAGAGAATCAACTCGATCGGCCGTGAAAATACAATTACTTAATGCATGAGTAAACAACACACAACAATATACGGAGAAAAATAGAAAAAAATATGTTTTTTTTTTTTTTTTTTTTTTTTTTTCAACGATTTTAGAGGGCTTTTGTACGATTAGTACACGCCAGCCCTATTGTTCCTTATAGACGTTAGATCACTCATACATAATGTTTAGGTTGGGTTTGCCTGTGCAGAGCGATTTTGTTCAAAAGCTTTATAGAAAAATATGTTGTGTTACCTGTGTGATGCTAGGACAGAAAAGCATAACACCAAATCACATCACGTCCACCGTCGATTGGCTGTCTTCCACTCAACGTTTCAAAAGAAACTATTTGCCACGCACTACTACACAGACACACACACACACACACACACACATACACACAAATAGTTATAATATTTCTATATTTCTAGCTTATTAAAATGAGGTCAGAAACTATGTTGTTACTCAAAATAATGTTATGGAGGAGCGGGATCTTCTGCCACAGGTATTGTCATACTCAAAAGGAGACCTCAACCTTGTTTGTAATAGTCGTAAGTTTTTGAATGAATAAACTATTTATTATACTTACTTTATTACACTGTGGAATCGGGTATTTCCGGACCCATACAACATGGCTGTCTTCAAGCAACAAGCCTTCCCATACAAGGCCGGAAGTGCATTTTGAGACTCACTGGATGTTACTCCGTAAGGGTTTCCCTCTGCTCGTCTGCTAAATTATTAGACTTAAAATTCTATTGCGGGATATTAGTTTTAGCTTCTAAGTAACCAGGGAATGGGCAGCATAAATAACACTGCTGTCCATACTCTATAAATATCCCTTCGTTGGCTTTTTGGCACGGTGGAAGTGGTGCTATTTTGACCCAGCACCACACTGTGAAAACAGCATTTATTAAATTGCCAATGCTCTGCTTTCCTCGTTAGAAATTCAGGTATGATTTTATGTGGAAAAAGGAGTACTTTCCCATGCAGACTTTTCCCCAAACCTTGCCTTTGATGTGAACAACAACAATCCCGACATATTATCCATTTTATTCGCGTGCAGCTGTAAAGAGTGAGTGCTCGTAACCGAAATCCAATTTAAGCCTACGCTTTATACAGGGTGTAGGCAAAAGTACTACAACCCTTTAACATGTTGGTAGATATATTCAAGTGTTGCTACCTGGCGCGGTCACGGTCGCGCATGATGATGAATTGGCAAAAGATGATTTTTTTTCTGTAGTTACTAATTTTTTACTTGCCTAACTTATTCATTTTTTTTTTTAATTATGTACTTTTCCAAGATTTTCTATTGTATACCACGAAAAACTTACCTTAGTTTTTTATGTGTATGCCTATTCTCAGCAGTGGGTAGATATAGGCTGATATAGGATAGATAGTGGGTGGGTTCTTACGCACACTTACATAAGTGCATGGTGTAATTCTGTTTTCTCTACAGCCTGTACTATGTTGAAGCTAAAGGTTGAAGCGCCACATATTCTACTTACTTGAAATAACTTCGTTTGTGTTCTTCCGGATTCTAACACAAGCATAAAATTATTTGCGGAGTATACCCTGACGAGTAACTAAAAATTTTCCAAATTACGTCCAAAAAATCCTTTTAATTTGTAAAACGTTTCCCAAGTTTTGATGGTGGCAATGCGCAAACCGCGTCATGCCAATTAAAAAAAAAAAAAAAAAAAAGACCTGCCATAGAGTAGGGATTATAGGAAGTCCATAATCCCTGCTCTATGGTAGGTCTTTGTAAAATCTGGCCAGTATTTGAAACTAAAATTTGGCTAGGTTACACTGACAGTGACTGAAGCCATGACAGCTGTAGTTGCGACATGACAGTTGCACAGATATCTCAGTTTTACAATACCTATCATACCTATAGGTGTTCTGTCAATAATGTGTAAATAGTAGATTCATAGACTAGGGTGGAAGAGAATCAATTCCCGAGGTAGTTAGACGCCCGAGCGCAGCGAGGGCGGCTATAGTCCGAGAGGAATTGATTCTTCTACCCGTGGCAATGACTCTACTTTTCATTTAGAATATGAGGAAAATAAAACTAGTTGTTAATACAAACTAAGTATTTATTGTTAATAAAGTAGGTACCTATTTAAAATTAATAGTCATATTGGTACAATTATTGAAATTAAAAAGAACAGATTTTACTATCCCGCCAATTTGTGTTGACTTTTTAATTATTATTTTTTAATTTTGTCGCGGCACTCGCATCGCAAGTTTGCGCTAAATTCACACTGGCCAGTGACACTAGCTGGTTAAAAAGTCACGACATTTCATAAAGTTTTTTTTTTTAATATGAAAAAAAGTCTTCACAGCTGACAGCAATTCAAGCAGTTCTATTTTTAAAGTTCATTCCCGCCCTAGGGTGGGGATGAAATTTGTATGAGTTATTCCATATATACTAGGTAATCTGTGGTTATTCCTTCCCTGTGAAAGGAAAGCAGCATCTTCCACCCAATAGTCAGATCAAAACAACACTACTTTCCGAGTATGAGAAATGAAAAAGCCATTTTGAATTTAGTGCAAAGCTAGTAAAGAAGTGTTACGTGGAAAAGTTGTTCAATTTTATTCATGAGTATGTAAAATCCCAATATAGCACTCACCTTATTTATAAAATAATCTAGAAATATTTATTGAGCAGGTTCGTAGATGGAGACACAAAAAAAATAAAAGAAACACAGATTAAAAGCGCGACTATTATTCAACCAGTTTTCCCGTTTTTCCCGATACTTGTTGATCCGATCAGCTCGCATGATAATCCCCTTCAGAGGAGGTTTAATATGGCCGGATTAAACGCACGGCCTATTTGGTGATGGGCTTACAGAACCTTGTTTATTTTTACCCTCACAGGGAGATAAGGAGAGATGAAGGGTTTATCTAGGACATCTTATACCTACGTACACATTTCTTTATGAACAGAAAGCCTACCTAGCTAAGGTAGGTTAGGTATACATAGTATGATCAGGGAAGGTCAAAAATAGGAGTACTCGTGCCACTTCTCCTCCATTATTTATTTATACAAACGTACTTCTTTCACGAAAAATATTCTTTTGAATCTATTTTTGAAGTCTAAAAGAAAACTGCAAAATTCGTTCTCGCTGACGTAGTAGCTTCAGCCGAAAATAATAAGGAAAATGCAAATTCGAATTAAATTTCTGATAATTCATCTTTTGTTTTGTTACGTGACCAATAAACTCAATCAAACAAAGAAGAATCAAACTCTGACAAGCTATAACCAAACAACTGGTCTTTTTCCTTATTAAAATATCCAATTATCATCATATTCACATCAGTCGCTGAGTGGCCATGCATGGCAAGCAAATTGGCGAGCGCAATGCGTACTTATACTACTATTATAATAGTACAACTAATACGTACGTGGAGGAACATGAACCTGTAACGATCACTATTAGAAACAGTGACCGGGACCGACGGCTTACATGCCCTCCGAAGCACGGAATCCGTTTTTTTGTCAGACAATCAGGTGGATTCAGCTTGCATCATCCTAACCAAACTGATAAAAACCTTTGGGGTGATACTATTCTGACTCAACACCACACGGGTAAGATCCAGTCAGGATAACTTTTCCGGCTCCGAGTGGATGGTTCAATAAATACATTGTGTATAGAGATTGAGTCCACAGGCTGTGGTCTTATTTGAAATGCTAATAGACCACCGAAATCCAATAAATTTGCGATCAAAGGCCTGCTCTTCCGGAACGGATAAAATTGCTGACTTAATTTTTTTGTGGGGAATCGTTCTTATACAAAAATAAGCATGTAAGGGAAAGCGTACCGAATACTGATAGGGGTTGCTCAGTCAAAATTCAACAAGGCAAAAAAAAACCAGCATAACACTTTTCTAATCTGTGCGTCAAACTATGCATGGATATTAAAGACTAGGCTGCATGGGCTCAAGCTCTTCGCCTTCCCTTTTATTATGGGAAAACGTTAAAAAAAAAAAACTATGCATGGTATCCACAGACTTAATAGAGATACTAGCGTATATGGTATCATAAATTTTATTGTCAATGGAAATCTCAGCGGTGTTCGTGGAGGGCACGACTTAACTAAATCTTGACTAAAATTTATTGCCGTCCCTTTCTGTTCTTTCATGATAAAAACTTACAGGTAGTATATTACTTAAGATGTGATTTTTGCAACTACGAATTGCTACCACTGCCTAACCCGTAGCGCCTCATTAACCAACCTTTCTACTCAGCACGATGTCGTGTTGAACAAAAGTATAGGATTTATTACGATCTCGAAGAAAATGAGCCCGAGATCGTTCGTCCAATGAACAGTCAACCGTAGCAGATCGCTTTTGGCAATCTCGTCTCAATTTCTCTCTGATCTATTTGCCTTCGCCCAATACGGTCCAATAGAAAACTACTGAAAGAAATTCTTGGTAATGGAGATAATGCTTTCGCTACAACTTTCTTTGACAACTTATGAAGTTTAAAAAAACTTCTTGCTTCGTACGTACCACTGTTATGTGGAATCAGCTTCCTGCACAGGTATTTACAGGCTAATAAAACGTTGCAGTTTTAAGAAAGAATCACGTTGGGACACGTCCCTTACACCCAGTATTTGATAGAATCGCCGCAGATTTAATCTTCAAACTAATCTCCATACTAATCGAAGCGAGAACCTCTTTGCACTTCAGACGAAATTAGCTGTTATCAATATTCATAATAGAATAAATTAATTTGTCTATGGTACAGGTTGAAAATAAAATTACAAATAACTGAAAATATGGCCAGTATTTTTTCCACCCCGTTATCGTGCTGGTTGTTATAACTAATTCTTCTTCTTCTGTGGGTATAACTGTATAGGTATTTGCATTTTTTTATCAATTTTCCGTTTACAAAGCAAAACATGAGCTAATTGAACTTCCACTAGGTCGTTTTGTAGTCACAAGTTGTTCAATGTTCAGGGCGACGGAAACTGTACTAACTTGTTATACAACTGACAGAGGCAGAACTTCCCTAACTATTTACTGAACACACACTCACGCTCTTTTTTATTTGCCATTGCAACTTCAAATTGTATAGTTTAATTGGTTAGACCACGTTGTTTTTTCTTAAAGGGGCAGGCAGGTTGTCATAGCCTTGTTAAAATTGATTTCACAACTTTTAGCAAATATTACTCTGGTACTTTTGGCAAATCTAATGTCAAATGGTTCGGCATTGGGTAAAAAATAATTAATTTTGATTATGATTAAACTATTTGTTATTCAAATAAATAAAGAAATGTTTTAGATTTCCTATAATCCCTCGGTAGGGATATAAGCTGATAATGAGATACCTACCTAAAATGATACAGCATAATAAAATTTAAATCTTACTTTTTTTCTTATTATTTTCTTTTTTCTTATTTTATAGGTACATCCGGCAACTGCTAAAAATTAGTCTCGTCTTCTTGATCTCGCCGGTTTGTTACGGTTAGCTCTTAGCTTAGTACGTTGCTTTGCGTACCCTATGCTAAGTGGCGCCCCGAACAGTAAAAAAATCAAATACTTACTGGAAATACAATTTATGGCGATTCCAGTAGAACCACAGTAGACTAGATTGAAGTAAGTAAGTAAGTAACTCTTTACAGTGGTGTTATACGTACCATAATTATGGTACATGTACCATAATTCAGGTCCTCGTACCCTGTACCCTAGAACTTCATTATGGTACGCAAAAGTACCATAATTTAGCATTTCCCATACAAAAAAAATCTGGCCTCATAATTTGACGTGTAATGGTATGGGTATTACGTTTCATTTTTGTTTTTGATGTATACCAGTGATTACATTCTCTAGGATGTAGGTCATTGCAGGTTTAACTTATCTTGTTTCCTTCTTGCGGCGAGCGCCCGGTAGAAGCAAAGGGGTAGAATCAGGGTAGAATAGGTACGGAGAAGATTTTTTATGTGAAACTTACGTCCTTTTAATTTTTTTGGGCATATTTTACTGAAAATCAAACTGTACCATATTTTTTTTTTTTGTTATGGCACTAGAATAACTTTTTTTGCTGAGGTACCATAATTTTGACGGGCCTGTGCCATAATTTCTAAGTTGGCTTATAACATCCCTGACTCTTTATTGCACACAAAAATATAAACATATATAAAATCTATTTTAACAATAATGCGCTGAATAATGAATAATGAAGTTATAAAATATACTTTTCCTTTTTTTAAATTAAATTTATTTTAAACATTACAAATTACCTAATAAATTAGAGTTCGCAAAAATACCTATTCCATATTTTTCAAAAAGATTCTACTTAAACTACAGTGAACTTTAAATTACTAATTTTATGTAATGTAATGTGTAATGTAATGAGTAGGTACTCTAGATACATATAAAATAAATTTCAGATCGGTTTTAGAGTAAACAACAAACCAAATTCGGATAATTTAGCGGTCTGTGGTTTTCGGCTGTAATAACTTTTTTACTTATATGACGTAGCGCCACTGAGCGTAGGGTACGTATACGTGATTAAGCCGCACAAACACAACAAAATCTTTCAATTTATACAAACTGTCTTTCAGCTTTGTTTGTAATTTATAAATCCCAACTAGGGTCGTTCACTGCGTGCTCTATGTAAAGAGTTTCTGTTTTTATTAAATTTTAAAACTAGAGGTTTCGGATCTATTTTTTCTTAGTCTGATGTTTTTATTTTGACTGTTGGGGCACCACTTACCATAGGGTAGTCTTTAATCCGCACAAACACACCAAAATCTTCCTATTTACAAAAACTGTCTGTCAGCTTTGTATCTAATTTATAAACCCCAACTGGGGTCATTGGGCGCTTTTCCACTAGACGTCACGTCAACGGCAACGGCGACGGCACGGCGATGATCACGTGACAATATCTATGGGAATCGATGACATGCCGTGCCGGTGCCGTGCCGGCAAGTGGAAAAGCGTATCATATAATTTCATTGATTTTCATACATTATCTCACCTACGATATCGTCGACGGTACCGTGCCGTCGCCGTTGCCGTTGACGTGCCGTCTAGTGGAAAAGCGCCCATTCACTGCGTGCTCTGTAATCTGGATTATGTGGATTGTCCGCAGTCCGCAGATCTGTTGGGGCTTTATTTCATATAACACGGCCAAAATATTTCTGCTCTTTTTGATTATATTATTTAAAACACATAGTTTGTTTTTCTTTACCGATCCGATTAGTCAATCGAGGTCAAATTAATTACATAGCTAGAGCTAGTTACTAGTTATTATTCTGTGGCTAGAGTTGATTGTGATTAGTGAATGAATAAAAAAACTCTTGGTATGGCAGATTGGAAGTGCGTTTTCATCGATTATGTTTTCAAATGTCGCTAGAGTCAATAAGAGAAAACCCTCCGCAATGATCTTTAATAAAAATTTTGGCTAAAATGTCCGTTATTTTTTTAAATGTTTAGCGGCCATCTTGGATTGAAAACAAAAACTGGAAAATGTCAAAGTGCTAACAGGGTTTTGTTTAAGATCTCATTGGAACTTGACTTGTTACATGGCCTTGCTCATTTTCACGTTTTTTAGTTTTGTGCGTCATCTTGGGAGACAAGCGATGACCTGGTCCAGCTGGGTGCGAAGAGCTGAACTCTGGGCTCAGTGGCGCGTCTTGCGAGAGGCCTATTACAGAATACTAATGTTTATTTTGAGGTGTACCTGCTGTTTATAAATTCTTAGCATATTCCGGCCAGAACGTGCCAGTAATTTTGAAATAGGATCTTGGATTTGTACTGACATTATTGTAATTCTAAAATTACTGATGAGTCTAACTAACTAGAGACTAGCATTGAAGGTCTGAGAGAAATAGAAATGACCCTCAAACCTTGTCAGACGTGGCGTATACTCCTTTTACTGGGCGTTTTATACTCCGCCTACCCCGTAAGGCAGGCGGATACAGGCGTGACTAATGTATGTTTCACTCTCCAAAACGCTTTTGCTCATAATAATTATACTACGTAACTTTTCACCCTGCAGTTTGTCCTGCGGCTAAATGAGTTTTCCCGAGGTTATGATTTTAAATCTCTTTTCGAACTTGAAGGGTGCCAGCTTTGTAAACAAAATTGTTTCACCCGCAACGATAAATAGTTAAGAAACGATGCACAAAGTTAGCTCACGGAAACACGTAACATAAAGTGCAGCCATCAGGGTTGCCAGAGTGTTGCATTTAAATTCAACAGATTTGAAAATTATTCATTATTTTAACATGCGTGCTTGTGTCAATTACGGTGCGACCAAGAATCTGTTCATCTGTCAGCGGCGTCACTGTTCCTAATATCGCCACCACCTGAACAGTTATGGCGGTCGGATAAGCCGATGGCACGTCAAACACTTACACACCAGTCGCACAACAAGGTTTCCAATTTACGCCTGTGTGACGTCAAACTTACGTGTAAGGTAAGTACGTGCATAATGAAAACCCAGCTTTAAAATGTTCTTGCTTGGCAACACCGAAGTTATGAGCTCAACACAGCAAACATTTACACTTCACTGCTTGCTGCTATAATAATAACGTAGCGGAATCGACGGCACGTTAGTCTAGCGTGGTACGGTGGTATTCTAAACAGTAGATAGATAGATACATAAATAATTATTTGACTACATTGACACACACATACATTTTGTTAATCTACAATAAAATCTAAATATAACAAAAACAGGCAGTTTTACAATATATCAAGAAAAGACATTATACAAATACAAATAGTTTATTCAAAAAAGTGTTGTTACATATTTACATCACATGCTAAAGGAAATAGTAAGTATTATAATTTTCAGCAGTAACTAAGTACAATGGCTCCCACACTAGGTCTTGCCTGTATCGTGGGCAGCCAAAAACAACTTAACCAGGAATGAGACAGAAGCATTCAGTTATAAATCTACAATTTACAAACAAAATATCACTTAAACTTAAACATAAATTAAAAGTAAAAAAGGCGTTCATTACATTGATGTTTTTCTAATCTAAACAATGGTCTCTTCGCTATAGGTTCACGTTTTGGAAATAGATAATACGATGAAAAATTGAGCTAACATTTATCTATGGTCCTTATATATTTCATGTTTGGATAGGTCTCCTAAGGGGCTAAAGAGTTGATTTAGGTCTAACCTTTTAGCTTCGGTCACCACTCTTTCAGAACGCGTCTATTAGGACTCAATAGACTGAAATAACTGAAATATTTATCATTTGGTCATAATTCAAGCCAGTCTATCGATCCCTGAAAGTATATTCAATAGTCCATACAGTAATATTATATGCAAAAGTGTATTTGCTTGTCTGTACCTACTTAAAATATCTATTTATTAAAAAAAAGTCAACCTGTCGTAGGGCACCTAAAATTACGCACCGACTATGTTCATTCGTCTTATGATATTTATGTTAATTTGTTTTATGACATTCGAAGGTCGTCCGTAGTGGTCCGGTCACTGTCGATTGATAGTGGTCGTTACAACAAAGTATATCAGAGGTTTATAAGGCGGTATAAAAAAATCCTTCATCTGGATTTAAATCGAAGCATACAAAACAAGAGCTTTTAACTACTAACTAAAACTAGAAGTTTAATTTGAGATTTAGTACTTAAGCTTTTATGTAATCCTCGACTGTACTAGGCGCTATCTTGGAATATAGCCAACAAGCCTTAAGCCGAAGCAGATCTTTATGGGACCTAAAATTAAAATTTGCCTAATGGACAATTTAAAATTAAAACCAGAAGGTAAATCTAGCTAGCTATCCGAAGAATTTTTATCTTATCTTTATTAAATTATGCAATTGGTTTTTTCATGGATGCTGTAGAAGCCAGCAAAGGTATTCGAGGGTTACAGCATATTGTAATTTAGGCGTTGGACTGACAACCTGTCATCAATCTAAAATTGCCTTTAATATTTGTGAGACGTGTCGAAAACGCCTTTGACTAGGCGTTTGCGCTCTGCCTACCCTATTAGGGATAAAGGCGTGACTTTATGATGTATAAATAAAATAAAATAAAAATTAATAAAATGTTTGTACGTAGGTAGGTATGTATTAATAAGTATAAAATACTTCATTTTCAAGTTACCTCTAAATCGGTAACAGGTACAAACGTCGAACTCAGAAAGGAGGTGCAATAAAAGCGATGTTAAAACACCTTTAGCGTTTATAGGACCATTACTCGACGATTTAGTCATTTCCGTGACGTTTAACGAAGCCTGTAACGAGTTCTTCTTCAGAATATCGATTTTCGAATCACATAATATCATTACCGGTATGTGAGTAATAAAATACACAGCATTGTGTAGAAAAAAAAAACTGCTTGTATATTTACTAGCTGCTTTTTTTCGGCATACAGTGACTGTCAGTAAAAGTTACTAAAAATCGTTGTTCAGTTTGTTAAGTTTCAACCAGCCCTAAAAAAATGTATCTACCTACCTACCTGAGATAACGACTAAGATGAAATTGAAATTAGCCGATTGTGTCTTTCCATCTATCTTTGACCGACAAGTTTAATCTTGGTAAAGAAGATGAATTTGACACATGAAAGAAAAGATAAGCCCCTAAATTGAGAACGAGTATTTTCGGCAAATCGATTTCGTTGAAACGTTTTGCAACACAAACGTCGGTAACCCCCGTCGGGCCTATTCGGGAGCTTACTACGGTGTGTAACGGTGGTAGTAATAGGAACTTACGGCTATCATTACCTTACCATTGGGGAGTCAGCTGATATTTTGCAAGTTAGTTAGATTTTTATCTCCGCGGAAATAACGCCAACCAATGTAACTTGATGCTTTTAATTTTTCATACACATTTTTTACCTACTTTGAATGGAACGGGCTAAAGGCGTGAACGTAACTTCACTGACTCCTGATGCTTATTTCCGAGTATAATACAGACAGGGTGTAAGGAACAGCGTACCGCAAACTGATAAGGGTTGCTCAGTCAATGAAACTGAACAACTTTCACCGAGAAATTCATTCAGAAGATGTCATAATAAATTATTGATTGTCCGTTGTTACTTCGAAAATCCGGTGAAAAGGAAATTCCAATGGCCAATACCTACCAACATGAACTCCCCTGACTTCTAAATTATCGCCACGCAATCACAGAGAGCACACATCCGGTTTTGGCCCGACACTTCCGCCATTTTGAATTTCCGGTCGATCTTTTTTACAAGAATATTAGATGTTTTCCCAATTTTGGCGTTCACAGAAATCTGCAGAATTAATTGAGTGGGTGGTGATGGTGAGTGGGCTACCGAGAAATATTTATTTATTTTATTCATTTAACAGTTTATTGTACACAATAAAATACAAAGTATAGTACATATAATTTGAATAACAAGGACTCTACTTCGGCCTTTAGTTAAATAAAATGGCCAGGTGAAATCAAGATTTAACTTAACTAAAATAAAACCATATTACCCGTCATTTTCCGTCTTAAATCCTATCAGTTCAAAAATCTGTGGTTATAGTTAAGTCGTGATGTGAACGAGTTCTATTTGATAGGATTATAATAAACTGCCATGCTTTTCTGTTCGCTCAAGACAGAAAATGACGGATATGGTTTCATTATTTTAGTTAAATCTTATTTACGATTCGTGGCCAATGTAAGTACAATATGGGGCCGTTAATATTGCACGTTGCATCGCATGAATGTCCATGGTTGAGTGATCTGAGCCTTGGGTCACCAATCAATGAAATCTTTGAATGGCCTGCATTGTTCTCACCAAACTAAGAACAATTCCAAAAATATTCACTTTACTCTGAAACCAAACTCATGAACCCGAATAAAATAGCCCAAGGCTACCCACTCGACCGCAGAGGCTCCTAAAACAGATATTTGCTGAGTCATCACCACCACTTTATGATTGATGAACCCGACGCTACGTAGACGGACTGTCGACAAATGGAAACAAGTAATTTGTTATAATTAGCTGAACATATTTACAATATGCCTAAGCTAGTATTTGCATAGACCAAACATCAATATAGCATTCTAGAAATTATGTTTATTTATGAGTACCTATGACATATATTTTTTGTATCAGAGGTATAAATTCTTAGCGGAGGGTTGCATTGCGTTGAATGCATGATTTTATAAAGACTAACAACTTTGAGAACCACTGTAACGTAACGTGTGAAAAGAAGACGTTGTGAATAAAGTGATACACACTTTGTGATGTGACGAGGTGTCGCACCAAGATCATGTTTCTTTCTTGCACATGCATCTCTTTATCTTTACAAGTTCAAATAAATACAAATAAAATATCTACTAAGGATAGTCGCGATTTTATCTAGTACTAGAACATTATTTTATATTTGATTCAAAGATATTTTATAGAGATAGTGTAGGTATATGGGAAGTATTAAATAAAATACACAACCTTCATCATTATAATTTATTGAAAATAATTAAAACATCCATCATATTGTAGGTACTCGGATATTATAAATAATTCAAAATACAGTTGATAAATTTTAAATAACAAACTACTAATAACAAATATAGCGGAAGTAATTAATTTGTAAATAAATAATTGAAATATATCTGATTTGTTGACATTGATAACGTTATATTAAAATATTATACTAACATCAAAGATTTGTCAAGGTATTGGATGGTAATATTATGTTTACAAAATGTAATTGTAATTTTTGACGTTTATAGAAAACATTCTGTTGACAGTAAAATATGTTGGAATTAATTGAAAATTGCTATGAAACATTCTTGTAGGAACTTCGCATTCACAACATAATTTATACTATTGACACCCATTTTACATAGTCTTAAACCTATGTATACCTAATAAAAATTATTGCTGTTTTACAGAGCGAATTCTTCAAAACCAACTTTTTTACTTTGTACCAAAAAATATAGTCAAAATCAAATCTGAGAGCCATAATATGAAATCCAATGCATCTTTAGAATGGGACATGTATCGATATTAAATATCGATATTAAAGATGAAATAAAAAAAAACAGTATGAATTAAAAAATTCATACAAATATTATTTATTAAAAAAATGTGATCACTATCTGCAGTCAAATATTTATTATAGGTAATTTCTATGACACCCCCCGTACCATGCATCCGTGATAGCTATTTTATTTATCATTCTATCTGTCAATTTGTATGGGAGTTTGACAGATAGAAGCGACATATTCGGTATCGCGCGGCGGCATGGTACGGGAGCTGGTGTGTTTAGTATTCACTGTGGCTCAACATTCCAAAGGCAGTGTTTAAAATTATTAGTAGTAAATATGAGTACCAAGTGAGAACAGTTTATTTTATGCCACGAGTGCGTTGAGCCATACCTCACACTTGTAGTAGTGCGTTCGTAACTATAGGTTTTCTATGCCGACTTTACGCACACTAAGGAAATGTGTTACATACATTAACACACATAAGAATGACTCACCCGCACTCGTGAAATAAAACATCTATACCAAGTCCTTTCACAAAGGTTTCAGCCCGGTGCTTCGTTCCTTACCCATTATTTCTTCGTATCATTAGTTCTTATCGTCTAAGGGGTAAAAAAGTACTAAACATAGATTTAGTAATGGTTTGTGCTGGGTTTTTTTATTTACAACTTTAGGTACTATTTTTTTTATTTTACAAAATCATCTGATGTAGATAGATATTATTAATATCTTAATAATAGCCAGTCACACATAGATTAAGTTTTTTACTGAAATTAAAATATATACTTAAATATAATTTCTAGATGTTTCTATAATTTTATTATTTTCTTAAACATTTTATACTTACTTGTTTATTCAATTTACACGCTATGTATCTGAGATATAAGACGGAAAGTGAGGAATTGTAATATATTATAGGCTTATGTCAATTTTTTTTCTTTAATTTAGTTTAATAATTTGTGTCTAATGTCTATATTTATCATTAATTAAAGTAATTATTAATTAATAAAGTTAATTCAATTTCATTCATGTTGGCATACATTAATTTTTACTTCAAAACTTATCACCCCACCATTCGAAACACATTTTGAATGGTATCATTACTTTTATGATATTTTCTTTTCTTTTTTATATTCTTGATGATTATGATACCTTTTTTCGTTCCCTGTTCACCTATACTCGTACATCAGGATGGAAATTCGTGTTTGTGAAACTCGGGAATGATTGAACTTGACATTTGCATGTGATGAAAAATATGACAGAATGGGGATAAAAACTGAGAACTAAATGGTGCCACTGTTGAGTGTTCCTTTTTCCTGTGATTGGTCTCAGTTTTGTGTCTTCTCATTGGTCTTTTTTGGAACACTCAACAGTGGTATCCCCATTTGAATTTCCATCCTAATCTACCTTTTCGCTCCATTCAAACTCTCCATATTAATTTCTAGTCAATATTTTTTTCTTATTATTAATACTTACTTCTTATAAGTTAGTTAATTAAAATTCTACCTAAAGGTATTAAACACTATTTTCTAAAACATTATATTAGTAAAGTTATCGCTTTCTTATCAACTAATTACTTCATAAGTATCTATTCGATCATTTATTATATTTTTAATAAGTTTAAAGAATTTAAAAATCATAAGACTTCTTACAAAGTATTGACTTTTAGTTTTACTCGTGAAATTTAAGTAACTTTGAAATTAGTTTTCTAGATTTAAAAGTTCAGTCAAAACTGTATTTCAGTGCTGTTAAATCGGCAATGGATTTAAAAATGTGCAACAGGAATAATTATAATGTCATTTATGTCATCAACAAAAGGGACTGATAAACAAAATATATTTTCTCTTGGGCATATTTCCGTATAAATTACTATATCACCATAAAAAATATCGGATCATGTTGTCAAACATATACCTACGGTAAAATGTTTATACAACGTGTAACAGAAAGGGTATATGCATCGAGAAATGTGTGAATCTACCCATGAAACTGAACAACTTTCCCTAAGGAACATAGGTCGAAATACGAAAAAAAAAAATGACTTCCCATACTAAATACGCTATCAGCTGATGCATTTAGTATGAAAGGTCACGATTTTTTTTTCGTGTTTCGACCTATGTTTCTTAGGGAAAGTTGTTCAGTTTCATGGAAGATTCACACATTTCTCGATGCATATACCCTTTCTGTTACATTGTTTACTTATTATATTTGAATAGATCTAGATATTTGAATTTATCCAAAAAATAGTCGTGATTAATTATGTTGAATTTAATAATTAATCAAAAACGCTAAATAATATACTGTTCCTTTCTGTAGATGCCATATGAATATGACATTATTATTATATTATGTAGAATTGATTGGAATCCTAATTTTTTTTATTACTTAGGTATCTAAAGGTTAGTAATTTCATAAGCGTATTGAAGTTTTTAGTCAATTTCTGAATAGTAAAGACAAAATACATACTCCAAAAATATTGGGTATCTTAAAATTATCCTTATTGATAACTAAGAACCATAGTCATTTTTAAAAATAGTCATTTTGCTATACGTATTTGACAGATGACGTGATGATATTTGTAACAAAATGGCATGGATGGAAAATACAAAACATAGGGCTAGTACCTTAAATGTATACCTATAAGAAATAGATTTTGTGTTTTTTTTTTTCAAATGTTAGCAGCACAATAAATGATAACACATTTTCAGGATTGAAGTTATACCTAACGAGACCTTTTTTATAGGAAATTGTATAGCAAAATGATCATTTGAAACGAAGATTAAACCATGATTAACATTAATATCGAGATTGTTGGCTCAATATTATCAAAATTTGATTCAATATTAACATATTTCGTCATTTTATTTTTGGTGAACAATACTTGGCTCAGTAACAGAACCACAACTCACTAAAGTCAATTAAAGTCAATTAAAGTCTTAACAAAAAATATGATAATATCCATCAAAATTAATGCCTCTTTATTTAAGAACCCCGTATTAATAATCAGATCTTAGTAATTACCTACTTTACTTTTAGTTGATATCCGGAATTTCAGAGTACATAAATTCCTGTCATATGTATTCCATACTTATCCTTACATAAATATCACACTCAGACTTAAGATAAGTTTATTAATACGGACCGAAATATGTTGGAAATATGCCACAAAAAACAAGACAGCAATTTCATAGGTCAATTTATGTACATTTCATCGATGTTATAATTATTCTTATTAATTTATTTTGTGATTTACTTCCTGTAGAAAGTTTTATTTAATGGGCACATTTATCACCTTAAGTGGCATTAATTTTGGTAGAAATTGATGGCGATTCAGTTGTAGAGATAACTTAACTCATCTTAGTTTGGTCCTGTTACTTTCTAAAAATAAAATCGAGACAGAAATAGCTGGTTAAGTATATCCTGTCAAAGTGACGTTACTCGTTTTAATTAAGATGGCATGCTAGATGGTGTCATATTTTAAGTGTTATACGTGTCACTTTGACAAAATTATAATCAGATAATTGTACTTATTTCTGTCCCTATTTTATTCAAATTTTAGAAAGTGTCGGGACCTAAGTTACCAGGAAATAAGTTGTCTACAACAGAATCGGCATTATATAAACCTATTTCATATTTTCTCAAAGTTGTTGTTGGGAGCGCTTCCACCGACGCACCTGCAAATAAAATAAATTTTGTTAAAATTAATATTCCATTATGAATATAAATTATGAACAGAAGAAGTTTCTGTATTGAAATAATTATTTCTGTTGTCTAATTCCTGTTTATAAATAACATTTACAATTAATAGTTCCTTATTGTTTCGAAAGTGGCTACTTAAAAACAGCAGAATCTGTGACTAATGGTATGAAATTATTATCAGACCAGATCTAAAATAAAATTTTTGCAAATTATTTCATTCTGATGTTCTTCTTAATCTGCCTTCAAGCCTGGCAGTAATTTCGGCCATTTTAGTACAATACAATACTCAAATATCTCATCTTTCTAATCTTGGATTGAATATAATATAATGCCCGTGTTAAAATATCAGCAGACAGCAAGTTTGATCATCAAAAATGTCATTTCAGTACAAAACGGCCTGTCAAATCCATACTTAACATTGCCTAAAGCGATTTAAAAATTAAAGTGTAATTATAATCTTCTTTTTCGGAGTCGTTGTACAATCATGAATGATAAAGGCAAGATTTTTATATTTGAAAACCCTATTGAAAAAGATTTTTGAATTAGGAATAGTTCTTACCCGGTTCATCAACCGTTATATCTGGCTCTGCGTTGGAGACCCTCCATCAAACGACTCCTCGTTTATGAGCCGCAGCTTAACGGACTCCCGGCGCAGGTTGTAGCTGGTGGAAATGTGGCAGTGCTTTACATCCACCGTCAGTAAATCCTCGTTTAATTCCACCCCACTCCGCTCCACATCTGCGGCAGCACTGGGTTTGCGCTTGTGACGGAAAGACGCAGACCGCGCCTGAGAGCTGGATCCTAAGTAACTGTCTGTAGTCGTGTTCCCGTTGAAGGTCTTCTCAGAAGGACCGACCCCTAACTGGTCTAAAGGAATGTTGCCACGTAATGCAGCAGACGAATCGATGCATGGAATCAGCTGCTTGAACTCCTTTCTGAAGTTCTCGTTCATCCACGCGTAGATGAACGGATTGTAGCACGTTGAAGACATCGCGATCACGTGGACAGAGAAGAATATCAAGAAGTAATACTTGAAATGGATCGCGTACATGTAATAGTCGTTGCAGAGGTTGATAACGTTAAGAGGCAGCCACGACAGGCCAAAGATACAGACCATAGCGATTAACATCTGATTCGTGCGGCGTTTTCTGTTCTTGTCAATTTCTTCTTTGCGGGAATTCTTGCTTGCAGCCTTCGCTTTGGCTCTGTCGTTCAGTTTGAAGCTTACGCAGGTGTAGCAGAAAGCGATGACACAAAAAGGCAATACAAATTGCATAATAGAGGTCACAGATCCAAACAATCTCCTCAATTTCTCCGACGGCCATGTTTCCTCGCAGAACTTCCCGATCTCCAGATCATAGTATGTCATGAACACGGCATACGGCATCGTCACAGTGATCGAGAAGGTCCATATCATTATTATGACTGAGATGCACGTCTCGATCTTCATCCTCGGCCGGAAAGGGTAAATTATTACAAAAAACCTATCGATAGCTATAGACATAAGAGTTAACGTGGATATGTATACGCTGCACCCTTGTGCAAAAGGCATTATGTGACATAAGAGGGAGCCCCAACTCCAGACGCCCCGGAACGAGTATAGAGGCGTGAACGGGACGGCGAATATACACAGCAGTATATCTGACAAGGCCAGGTTGGAGATGAATAAATTGGTGACAGTCTGCATGGCTTTGTTCCGGACGACCACAAAGCAGACTAGAACGTTCCCGGATAATCCGAGCACGAATATTATAGTATATATGACGCAGAATGCGGTTTGCACCCATTTGTTGTCTATTATATTGTGTGCGGTCGGCAGCAGACTGTCTGGCGTCGCGTTCCTCTCGCTGCTGTTGTCGAAGGCATTATACGTGAGGTTTGAAACGTTCATGGTATTGATTCTGGTTTCTTCCATTGTAAACTTAATAAAACGGCGGCGTTTTACGAGTGGAGACCGTGGACCCGATCTGAAACAAAACAACATTTCGCTAATAATATTTGCTCAGCTCCCAGAAGGTTTATTTCGGTGATTTGGGGAATTTCTGTTGGAAAGTTTAACAGGCTGTTTAAAGTGGGTGGTAAACGGTTTGGAAACATAAAGCGCTATAACTGAGGTCATGGAACTTGTGGTTTTCCTAGAATCTTTTTGATCTTTAAATGGTTTGGAATACTTTGCGATGTTAGGCGACTTTTTATCGCGATAAATACGAGAAACACTTGTGAGTTTATCCAATGTGTGCCCATGTTAAGAAACAACTTACATACCTACCTACCTACATACATTAAGTCACACCTTATCCCTTACGGGATAAGCAGGGCGCAAAGTACCTAGTAAAAGGCGTTTTCACCACGTCTGACAAATATTGAGGGCAATTTTAGATTGAAATGTGTACTCGATATTACAAAAACCTTGAACTTTTGAATCCCTTTTCTGACTTTTACAGCATGCCTAAATCAGCTGGAACATTCTATGTTTTTCTATCGCTTCCAGTCCAGCATGGAAGAGATACTTTTTTACTCATTTTTTCACTACAATTTATCACGTAAAATGTTTAGAAACCTAGCGGTGTGATATTCATATTCGTGTGTTGCCGTTAGGTGGATGACATTACAAATAAACCTTCCCTTTCTATCGTGGGTATTTGCATCGATCTGACTACGAGTAAACACGGAGTTCATATACAATTCCCGAGGAGTGACGTCAGCGGAATTTTTCATCAACACCTTCACTGCTTCATACACCATAATGTATCAACATAATACAAAGTGAAGGGACGCACGGTGTCCCACGTTTTTTTTTTTTTTTTCAATTCGTCCCATTTTGTGATTGAGACAGGCTAAAGCTTTTCGCCATACCGCCTATTCATACGTTCAAATATTTCTGTCGTAGTCTTTTAAAATGAACTTCTTTCCACGAACTGAAAGGGGACGTTCAGAAACGAAACTAAAAAACTTTCAGATGAATTACAAAAACAATGCATCCCCATACATGGTCATTTTGTATGGGAAAGTCATATTTTTTTCGTTTCCTGATTGTTTTTTTTTTTTGTGAAACTTGTTCAGTTTAATCGCACTTACCTACCAGTAGAAATATATACAGAGTGTAAGGAACAATGTACCGAAAACCGAAAGCTTTGAGAGCCATTCCCCACCTCAGATGGGGCTGTATAGTGCCATCAATCTCATGATGAACTTAGGTGATGGCGCTAAATGTTTTTTTAGAGGAAATGTGAAAAAAAATACCTGGTATGTTGCCATGGCAACTAAGACCTCTCTAGCTTATTCCTTACTCTCGGCATTGAAAGCGTTATCAGGAGTGGCGAAGTTAATAAAGGCACAGTTTGAAGTTTCCCCCCAGCCACTGGTTGTAACATAATATTTGCTGAGCCAAGTTCCCTGAGAGATGTTTTGATGCCGACTGTACGAACTGCCGGGTGGCCATTTTGTCGGAATTTCAATGAGCTCTTTTCAAAATTATATTTACTAATATAATATAGGTAGGGTTCATGGACAGAAGGGATTTCGTAGTAAAAACAAATATTTCAGAATAAGAAATAGGTATTATGTAAGTATGGCAGAACGAGCGACCGTCGATGCGTACATTATGCAAAAGAACGTTTTTTGTGCTTCTAAAGGCACGTTTAGTCGTTGTTTCTAGTACTCGCAACTTTCATTGTTTAGTTTTTGCTAAGCTAAGTCAGGAAACGTACATGTTTGTCTTTGAGGGGTATTTTAAAAGTGGTAATGCTGTAGCGACGGTTAGTCAGTCTATTACCTAAATTAAACCGCCCTTGTGCGAGTCCCTCTTCTGAATTTTACAGGAAGAAAAGCGATTGGAACATTCTAGGTCCAATTTTATCGATCCCAGTCTAACATGTAAGTACATTTTGGTGGTTATTATGAAACAACAAACAATGTACATGAATATTATTATTCATATGACATACTAGTAGGTACATAACGTAGATTACTTTCCGAGTTCCTTTCGATATACTTTGAGAAAATTTTGCTTTCTATCGATTGAAACTATTTTCAGGAAGCTCGAGCTTATCTTAATAGAATTCAGCTACAGAATCTGAGTAGAATCTAAGATACTCGTCTCTAGTTAACTTCAGTCCCAGTTCAGTAGTACCAAAGCTTCGTTAGGAAGGCACGTGCAGCTAACTAAATTGTATTATAAGACTGTAGATTTAAAGTTCTTTTTCCCTTGCTCGATTTTTCTTCTCATTGGGTAGTTTCAGAGCAAATGTTTGATTACCATTTAGATTTTTTTTAAAGGTCCCTTTTATCGGTGCTGGCTATTGAGATAGTCAAAAAACAGCAGACAAAGCGCAATTTTAATTGGAAAGGACTGTTCGTATAATTGGTTAGACTTTATGCATGTTAAAAGTGAAAGCGATAAACTGAACAAATTTTAACAAGAATTAACTAGTTGGCACGACCGTGTGATGCTGGGTTAGATTAGCATCACTCTTTCACCATACACGCATATTCCAGTTAGAACTATTTTTGTTTCCTTAGCATGCAATCGTATCTCATCTAAGTTTTAATGAAAACCAGTTAGTTTTTTTTTTTAGGAAATGAAAAAAAATTTGCTTTTCCATACGAATTGTCTGCTCGAGGTGGTCAATTGGTCATTTTGTATGAAAAAGCAATTTTTTTTTCATTTCCTGAAATAAAAACCTGGTTATAGTTGTTCAGTTTCGTTGACTGAGCAACCCCTATCAGATTGCGGGACGCTGTCCCTTACACCCCGTATATTTTATTTTGACAAGAATCGCTACAGCTCATAACTATATCTCAGTCGCCACTCTCCGAAAGTTTATATAGGGTGATATTATGCTGACCTCGCACTACACGAGCAAAACACAAGGTTTCAACTTTTACCTCCAAGCATATCCTGTCATAAATTCTTTCAACCTTTCAGGATTCAGGATATAAATTCATGTTAAATATCTCTCTGTGACAGCGCAAAGTACGCTATAAACTAATATTTATGTGTTGTTGAGTAAAGACAGATTTAATGGATAGAATACACCATAAAATGGCAAAATGGGATATTGGTGGTTGCAGCAAGAGTTTAAAGAAAAAAAATTTAATGCGTCACTTTTGACAGATTCTCTACGAGAAATTTACGTTACATCATCACCGCGACAATTGCAGATTTGAAGCTTCACATTCTATACAAAAAGTACTGCGTTCCTTTCAATCACATGTTCTACTTTTTTGAGGATATTTTAGCACTCACAATGCTATTTTTCTTTCATATAAATATGAAAGAAAGAAAATAATAAATTCGACTCGGGTATGTTCTACTGATAATACCAAACACAAAAATTTTTGCTTGAGAAAAACATTTGCCTTTTCTATACAAAGACGCTCTCCTCGTCTGCAATTTTGTATGGATAAGGCACCATTTTATTAGGAGTTAAATTTTTTGTGCTTTGGGAAAGTTTTTTGATATCATCAGTAGAACATGCGGTTTAAAGGAACGCAGCATTTTTTTAACCCTTTATTTTCTATCGCTTCCAGTAGAAGCATTATTTGTATCCCTTAGGTTAAATTTTTTTATTTCTTCACACCTAATTAAAAATAAAAGCTGTTGTTAGCGTTTTACTACAGTAATAATTTTTCATTATAACTTATAAACAACTTTTGCTTTCATTAAGTAAGTTGTTACGCTAGCATGCTTCTTATCTAAATGCAAATACGTGTGAAGGAGGGACGTTTACATAATATGTGAACCTTAATTTGCTGGGGACAATTGGCGAACTTCCAAACAGTACAGACAGCTCGAAAAGTTTGTTATCAAATAAATTGGATCCTATTACGAAAAAGAACTTGATGTATTACCATAAATTGCTGGTACATGACCCAATCCACCTTAGGATCCACGATGTTTAATTCGCTCTCCTATTCTAATGGTAGTGCGTTATTGGTACCTAGGTGTTGTAGGAAAATGTGCTGCTTATCATCAAGTGTTTGGTTACCACTTCTTACTCTGGTCGGATCAGAATAATAATATAATCGTTTCAGGGGTGCTATAAAAACATACCGATATGTAGGTATTAGCGATTATGTTAGCATTCCCTGCTAAACATCATCACAGCTTACAATACATCATCATCATCTTCCTAGCCTTTTTCCCGTATCTCTCGGGGTCGGCTACCTAATCTAGGGGATTGAACGAGGGTACTGGTTTTTACACAGAGCGACTGCCATCTGACCTCCGCAACCCAGAAGGGAAACCAGACCCAATCCTAGATTAGGTTACACAACCTTTGAATTTATTCGTAGGTGTGTGCAGGTTTCCTCACGATGTTTTCCTTCACCGTAAAAGCGCCGAATAAAAGTACATATGAAATTCGAAAACCGAAAAACACATTGGTACGTGGTGGGATTCGAACCAATACAACAGCTTACAATACATCATGCTGTAATAGTTATTACCAAACATATAGTTATAAAAATCTCTATAAACTTTTGAATTCGACTGTACGCACCAGTTTCATACGAAAAGGAACCATCAGCGATTCTCGCCACAAACAAAATCAAATGACATTGGAAAGAAGGAAACGTCATATTATTATCATACTCGACGAAGACGGTAATACCGTTCTATTGAATCGCTTTTACGTGTAGAACGACTCAGTTCTCTGTGAACGTAGGAGTGGGCGCTGCTGTATAAGGAGAACTGTCAAATCTCAAGATGGCCGCGTTAGTTCCGTTTTTTGCCACGTTCATTTAAAGCGTGGTCGTACTGTGCTGGCTGGCAACACGAGAAAATATGGTAAAAGGAACGTGCTGGAAATTCTTAGTGGCCAGTAACTGTATGAAATTCATGTCCGATTTTTGGAATTTTTCTGTTATTTTATTACAAAAAGTAAAACTAAAAACAATAACCTGTGAACTATGTTTTTATTTCTATAATTTTTCAAAAACCAAATTATAAATAACTAGGAGTAACAATGACCCTCTTTTTACAGCAGAATAGGATTTTTTTATTTCTACGGTAAAATTATTAAGCAAGCTAGTAAAGTATATTGTAGTAAGGAAAGCTAGTATACAAAATATAGGGCCAGGAATATTGCACATCAGCTAAGTTTGGTATTGTAAAGCGTTATCTCTGTTGATCCATGCTGGACTGGGAGTGATAGAAAAACATAGAATGTGCCAGCTGCGTCACTGTCTTTTTCAAAGTGTTCCATACACAATGTGTTGATTTCTCGTCAATTTGTGTCCCGCAAATTCTCCCTCCCTTAAATTTACTCGTATTCTCGAAGTTTCTCGCATTTCAGATTCGCACATTTTACGTAACATTTTTCATGGGTAAGAGATATTTTCATTTCAGAATATCCAACTAATTCGGTAGAGGGCGTCTGCTTTACATCGTACAGTACTCCGCTCAGTAAGTTTATTGCCGGTTTGGGACACTAGTACTGTTATATTCTGTGCTTTGGGGTGATAAGAACTACTTTAGTAGCCCACTGTACCAGCAAACATAAATATGGAGAATGGAGATTTATCTTTGTACTAATATTTATTTGCGCACTACTTTTATTATTAAAAAAAACTGTTTTCACAATTCCAATATCAGGATTATTCCACGAATGCATTATAATCATAAAAGTTTCATAAAAAAAATACAAATCAGCTACGCCGTAGCTAGTGACTACGCCTCGTTTCGTTGCAGGAAGGATCTCTTAATATCAATATTGAATTCGAATTAGGCCAGTGGATAAACATTAAACAAATATGAATTATTACGCAATCTGAGTAAAAATCCAAAAACAAATATATTGTATATTTTTTTTGAAACCTTATACGCCCTATTTTACGAAAAGCAACATAATATACAAAATCTCTGAGAACAGTTTTTTTTTTGCGTAGGTCTGTATTCAGCTACGTCGTAGCTAAAGCCTACGCGTCTACGCTCCGTAGCACTGTAACCTACAAACAGTTTTGTTTTCAATCATAACTTCTCCTCGCGTGGGAAGTTGACGTACCTTTCTTCCGACTTCGTAATTGTATTATTATTATCATTTAAGATGGTTTATCCCGATATCCTAGCGCTACTGTTAAAAAAAAAGTTGCTCGCTAAATACGCATTTCATCAAAATTCTGTTCTTTCAAAATAAGATAAAGCTCATAAGTATATGACTTCTTACTTTCTATGCAAAATAGTATTTGAAATTTAGCGAAAATCTTAATACGTATACATAAATGATTTAAAAATAATGAATGAAATAAAACATAGAACCCTCTATTTAGAAAACCGACCAATTCTAATGCATATTTTTTTAAAGTGAAGTGTTGGATACTATTTGGTCTTAAATATTTTTTTTCCTAGAAAACCATGGGAGATAATAAACAGAATGTTGATTATTTTGTTTTCTTCACTGAGTGGCGCTAGGTTTGCCGGATAAACACAAAGATTGTCGACTTTGTGGAGTGGAAAACTGAGAAACGGTAAGCGAAGTATTTTCAATACAATAACAATGAGATTTAGGAAAACAAGGCGGAAATTAAGGGGCTTGTTGAGCTTTTCTTTGAAATTTTTTAAATCTTTTTTTGATACTAACAAATATTTTAAACAACACGGTCTTTTACTTCTTCAATCTTTTAGGAAATGGGCGCTTTTCCACTAGACGGCACGTCAACGGCAACGGCGACGGCACGGTACCGTCGACGATATCGTAGGTGAGATAATGTATGAAAATCAATGAAATTATATGACACGCTTTTCCACTTGCCGGCACGGTACCGTCACGGCATGTCATCGATTCCCATAGATATTGTCACGTGATCGTACCGTGCTGTCGCCGTTGCCGTTGACGTGCCGTCTAGTGGAAAAGCGCCCAACGGTTTTTTTTTTGCTTTTGCATACAAAATGACCACCTCGATAAGAAACTTCGTTTGGTGCCAAGTTTTTTCATTTCGTACTAAATTAATTCGTAAAAGTTGTTCAGTTTCTTCGACTGAGCGACCCTAGTTTGCGGAATGTTGTCCCTTACACCCTGTAAGTAAGTAGAAATACCAACATTTCCCTGGAAATCGAACCCTAACAAATATTCAACAAGTGATCCTATTTGAAGCGTGTAAAAAACGAGTTGTATATGACGTTTGTGTGTTTGTTTGTTTTTGTAGTTTGTAAACTTGTCAGACGTGGCGGAACGTCTTTTGTTTAGGTTGTTTACGCTCTGCCTACCCCATTAGGGATAAAGGCGTGATTATATGTATGTTCATATATTAACCACTGTCAGAGTCAGTGACCGAGACCGATACCCCATGGCAACGTGCCAATCAATTTGTCAGGCAATCAGGCGACCAAATTGGAACCATTTTCAACAAAGTACAAAGGGTGGGGGAAGTGGGGGGGGGGGAAGCGAAAGAAAAATATAGAACGATCTGTATAATATTGTTGTATAGAACTAATACTAAGTGATAAATTGTCGGCCTTTTGGCCATCTCCTTCTATTGTTTTCTACAATATGCCTAGGAAGCAGCTGGATCGTTCTATATTTTTCTTTCGCTTCCCCCCCCCCACTTCCCCCACCCTTTGTACTTTGTTGAAAATGGTTCCAATTTGGTCGCCTGATTGCCTGACAAATTGATTGGCACGTTGCCATGGGGTATCGGTCTCGGTCACTGACTCTGACAGTGGTTAATATATGAACCATGTCAGTGGCCTATTAGGTGATTTATATTATAACCTTTAACACCGTGTAAAGGCAAGTTTTTCTTGTAGAAAATATGACAATAAAGGGAGCCAAGGATTTTGTACTCGTATTGAAATTGCCCTCAATATTTTATCAGACATGACTAAAATATGTCATTTACGCTCTGCCTACCCCGTAAGGGACAAAGGCGTGACTATGTGTACACATTTTGTACAGACTAATTTTCCCGTCCTTTACTTTTGCTGCTACTCAAAATTTAATTTCGTTGCCTTAAAAAGCTTTCACGAGTAAGGTTTATTGACAATGGCTTTATCTACATTAACAAGCGGTAGCTTACTTTGTTAGAGCTGCGGCATGGTAAGCCGTGGTCGTAGGTTCGAATCCCGTGAAATTAGTGGCTTCTATAAATGTACTTATACGTATGTTTTCTACAATAGGTTTGCCAAATGTTTACTATGAGAAAAGTCTGCTACTACAAATAACACCCATTATGTTTTCTTACAAAACGTATATAGAGCCACACTAAGTAGATAAATCTTGTAAAAATATCAGAGAAAATAGAGACCAAGCCGCGGGAAGTAAACAAGCTTTTTGTGTTAAAGGACATTTTGATAAATGTCGCCCTAATATTCATTATTTTTTATCGGCCGAAGCTTAACATGACATTCCTTTTAAATACACTATCTACCACTAGGTATATATGTTTGATAATATCATAAAAGATAGGTACCTAAAGAATGGACGAAACATCAATGTAAAGACTCATTAAAAATACACGAAATTCTAAAGTATATACCTAAGTAATTTTGCTTCAAATATCATAATGGACACAGACTAAACATAATAGAAATGAAGAAAAGTAACAAAATATGACGAGAATTCCTCAACAAAACAACAAAATCAATCAAACCGAATCTCAGTACAAAATTTAAGGTTATGTTCAGGGTCACACAGAACTACTTACAAAATGACGAAGCGAAGGCACTGGCAGTTTTGGCTGATGAAAACTTAAACGGCAGCAACTTAAAACTATTTGGCAATTTGAATTTGGAACACAAAACACTTTTATTCTATTTTGTTTTTAGGTTGCGAGCTAGCGTTGGACTGACATGCGCGAAAGCTTGGGCGCATGCGTGGTAAGCCCTGTGGTGCGAAGAGCAAATTATTTCCGTGAAATTTCCGTTCCAGTGCATCGTATCGGAAGCTTTTTTAGGGCTCGGCCTGTTTGCGCGCTTGTAGCTTTTGACGTTTAATCTGATTCCTTTTTTAGAACAAATGGCTAACGTTTTTTTAACGGCTTTGACGTTCGATTTACTTTTGAAAATATCAACCAGTGTTTGGGGTATGCGTTTTGTTGTTTTGGATGGGAACTTGTTAGCATTTTTATACGTTTTCAAATTGGTCCATGATTTGAAATCGTCTCTAAGGGGTAATTGCTATACGTGGTAAGCGGTTAAGCGAGCGCAGTAAAAGTTGGTTTAGTGAATCTCTTCTTTTCTCTTCTTTGTCTCTCGCTACTGCCCATTCCTTGAATCGCCTTTCACGATATCCGAAAAGCATACGGATTTCTTTAAATATAATGAAACACGTGTATATTCCATTATCGTTCAAATAAAAATCTGGCAGCCCTCAAGATTTTTTTCCGCGTCATCACGTCCATATAATTAAACGAAGAGTTTTGCCCATCACGCTCCCTTTCAGTCGGGGAGCGCACACATTGAGTAATATTAACAAGTAGACACAAACACACACACACACACACCACACATGATGAAAATTGCTACTTTCCAAGGGCATTTTTTATGATGTGATGATACCTATTATTTTCCTATGAATTACAGACTGGATAAGGATGACTCAGTTACAGTTTGTGAGGAGGCTTATTAGCTGTGCTATTAGGTGGTTTAAACTTTGACACCAGAGTTCATCGGGTCGATCGACTCGATACCCATACGACAATAAGAAGAATTTGTGTGGAGATATGGGATCAACCTCATAACGGTCTACACAAAAAGAAAGGCAGGATAGGATGCCACATAAGCGGTTAGAAGATTCCTTAGGGGGAATCTAGCTTAATATGATGATGACCTTTCCACCAAATTCCAGTGCCAAAATGTATGGGAAAGCTTTTTTAAGATAAACGGAATATGTCAAGATAAACGGAACATAAAATACTTGCCAGCCAGCACTATCATTGCAAAGAATGATGCCATTCCATGGATACCAGTAAATTCGCTAAAAAGCAAAAAAAAATGAACAAATTCAAAATAGGAACGTTAACACGCTTGCCAGCCAGCCCTACAATCGCAAAGGATTGACGCCATTCGTATTATTCCGCCGACGGAAGTAGCGGGAAGCAGTGACGTATTTCACTTTGTAGCGATATTGCTTATCTAGTCAGCCATGGAAATAATATTGCACTGCTTTGTGAGCTGATAACGCGTGGACGTTAAAAGATTTTCATGGCTATTTAGTGTTAGGGACTTTTATAAGGATGAAAGCTCTACACTTTTAGCACAGCAAAAAACAACAGTAGACAATGGTGTTAATTCAGGACGCACTATTACTAATTCTAATTCTTAGTAGCGCTGTCACTTTCTTAAATTTGACATAAGAACAGGATAGCAAACAAACACGTGACTTTGACATTCTTAATTTGACGTACGGCGCTTTAAATAAGGAATGACCATAGAGCGTGCTCACTAATTTTAATTAAGTAATTTAAGCAGTCTTGTGTCAGATAAGAAATGTCAAACTCACGTATTTGTTTGCTATCCTGTTCTTATGTCAAAGTTAAGAAAGTGACAGCGGTACTAAGAATTAGAATTAGTAATTGGACGGCGTGAATTGAGGCCACTGCTTCCGAGGGGGAGGGTGGAAGTGTTGATTTTGCCACATCAAAGACCACAACTGACAAATTATGGAGTAAAATTTCAGATTAAAATGTTTATCTTTATAAATCAGTTCTCCCAACCAAATTTCCCTTAAATATCAACCATTTGCGCGGGACTAAGGCCCGTATTTATAATGTTTTGTTTAAGTTCGTATCAAAAATGGCATTCTGTATTTTTCTATCGCTCCCAAACATTTCAAAAAACTTAAACTACTTACGGTGCCGTCTATGTACATTTATGAAGTGTCAATATTCGTTCGCAAAAATCCCCACCTATTTCCACATGTACGAAGTGCGCGTCGAAAAGATCAGATCTGCCACCTGCCCTGCAATACTGCCCTTCTACAAAAAAGTATATTCGCAATGGCACCAAAGATCTACAATCAACTACCGAAACATATCAGAGATATCAGTGAATTATCTAAGTTTAAAGTATCGCTTCATAATTATTTAATTGAGGCTGCATTTTATAAAATCGATGAAATTTTTTCAGTCGCTGTTTAACTCATAATGATAATTATATCTGAGTTTGATATTAGGCTCAATTATTTATTTGATTTGATTGACATTATAATTATATTTTAGTTGACCGATATTTTGTAATGAAATGTATTAGATAGTTGTAGAATTTTAAATTGAATTTTATTTATAGAATTGAATGAATTATGTATTTTAACTTTAAAATTATTTATGTTTGTTTCTTCTGATTTATAGCAATTTGTATGCCAAATGGCGGATCACGGAGTGCTTCTTATATCGTTAACACCTCATGTATAACCTGTGTATCACAAATAAAGATTTTGACTTTGACTTTGACTTTGACTCCCAATCTATGAGATAATTTTTGCCATTCTACTAAAACATCAATTTCTTACGGTGAAAATTATCTCTTAAAATTAATTAGGTTTTCTTGTTACTATTCGGGTCCAAAACCTATAAAAATATAGTTATTTATACTTTTCCGTTACACATGCGAGCCGCCGCGAGTTTATTAAAATTTAAGAATTCGTAAGGTGGTTGAGTTGGCTGAATAAATTGGCACTATCAACAGCATAGCCATAAAACTCCGTATGAATAACTTACCGGGAAAAATGGCTGTACCTGCTTCATGAATAAGAAAAATGGAGATGACATGTTCGTCTTACAAGGAGTGTTATAACTTAAACATGAACATGTTTCACCTAGAACATGTAGAGAACGCGTCAATGTTATATTTTTTTATTAGCGCCAAAAATACATCTATTTAAGAACACTCGGGTGTTAGAGACGAAGCAAATACCTAAATTGTCAAAATACATCCAGCCGTTTTAAAGATAAGAGGTTATAAATAAATTTCTAAACCCTTCAGGCACGGAAAGTCCAATTACCGGAATGTCCATTCAGGGCATTCATACATACATACAAGATACGCGCGAAAAATATAACCCTTCCTTGACAGTCGGGTAAAAACTCATAGCACAATGTGCATCACATTCGGCGTTAGGTGTCACGTATTCGCTTTTGTCGCACTTTTTTTTTCAATCATCGCAGGTGATACCTACGTGACTTTTGGCGCCAAAACGTCACGTAAAACAACACCCTACCCCACCCTAAACGAAACCCTACGAAGTGATATAAGCAAGAATATCCTGCCCACAATCCTGCTTAATCTATCGTAGTACAGCTACCTACCTTAGGACGTAATCATATAATTCTTTTGTCATATATTTAAGTAAGTATTATTTTACAGTATTTTCTTAACAAAATACAAAGTAAAAAAATAGCTGACCAAATTTTAGGGCATACCCAATGAAACTGAACAACTTTCCCCGTGAAACAGATCGAAATACTTATATGAAAAAAGGTTCAACCATTTTATATTGTTGTTAATTTTTTTTTGCATATTTTTCGACCTGTGTTTCGACCGTTTATGTTTGGGGAAAGTTGTTTACTATTTTTTGTTTCATGGATTCATAACCTAAAGTTTGGTCAGCAATTTTTACACCTTACATAAATCCCTCAAGCACGGAAGGTCCAATTACTGGAATGTCCGTTAGGGGCATTTAGTTTATTTCCCGGAATGTCCATTCCTCGATCGTCCGTTTCCCTCAATGTCTATTTACCGGAAAGTCCATTTCCCGGAACGTCCAGTTTCTGTAATATCCCTTCAGGAAATGGTTTTTATACTACACCTATTCGGAAAGTATATTAGTTCTTACTTAAAAAAAGGAAAGAAAGTACGTAAATCCAAGCGAACGAATATGCGGGCGGCAAAAATATATGGGATTTACTTTCTCCTCCTATTTTTTTTTTAAATTCATAATTCAAAACTAGAAACAGGCGAATGCCAAAAAACAAAAAGTTTGTATGTCGAAGCCCACAAAATGATACTGGCCACTTACATTTTTTGGCAGTATGTGCTTTGCTTCATTTGTCTCTTTTATATTTTTAAGTAAAAAATATGGCAAAATCAACATGTCCGCGCGAATTCTTTTTCGTTCTTTGATTTATATGACGTATTTAATGTAAATTAAGTGTTTAGCGTTTTCGATGTAATGTGTAACTGTATTAATATGTGTTTTGTTTGTTTGTGTTCTGTTCGCATGGATGATGACACTTCAAATGTTCTTAAGTTATCTTCTCATGTAAGTGATATCATTCTTTATCTTACAAGGATTTTTGATTATATTTTCCTCATAGGTGTAGTATAAAGCACTATGTATGACTCGGAAGAAAATGCGATTCCCAACTCGTGTGTATTGAGGCCCTCAGCTGCGCTTCGGGCCTCAAACTACACCCTCGTGGGAATCGGTCATGTTCTCTCCTCGTTAAACAATGTACTATTCTTGTATAGAACCATCATTACAACTCTTTACTTCTAATCTAAAGAACTGGGTTAAGCAACCAACTTCTTGAGTTCTCTAGTAATGGTTAAACTTAGATTATTTTCTTTCCTTACAAGCCATTTAGATCTAAATTACACTTGTTTAATTTTCTGATAACTTCAACGACTTCTAGAATAAAGGTAAGCAATCTTTGACGTCTTTTAATCGAAGATCATGTTTCTAAAATAAGTTTTAGCTATTAGATATGAAAACATAATGAAATTGTAGTTTTGGTAATTTAACTAATTTGGCAACACGTGTTATCATTTATTTTTGAAATGTGTTTTTAAATAAAAAGACGTGAAACATTGTTTACCTTTATTCTAGAAGTCATTTGGAAAACTATAAAAATGCTAACTGCTACACATGAAAAATCGAAATATTTGGTTTTATTCGTGTGTCCAAATCCTAATTTTAACCTAAAATAGTTGCTGTATGAATATTGCATTATTTATCTTCTCGAATTTTTCTTTTCCCAAGACGCAATAGATTTCATGTCAGTCAATGAAGAATTTTTTGAATGAAGGACATCGAAAATACTTTGTTGCTGAAAGTAAATAGGTACCTAGAAAATCACCATCGTTAACTTTTTTTATGGCCTGACGGGTAAGCAAAAAAAAATATGTTGTTATTTTTTAACTGAAACTTCTTTATGCGCGTTGAGAGTAAAATTTCAAGGTCGCGTCACGGAAATACGTCATTATGAGGGACGGAAGTCGAAATGTCAAAAAAAATTGCCAAAGAAGTTTCACTTCTGACACGTGTGCTCGGCACACACGCTCTTTTTTTTTATCGTTATATTATCGGTAAATTTTGTCGTTCTTACTGCGCGAAAATTCACTAAAATAAGCTCCTTTGCTAAAGGGAATAAGTTTTATGGACTGAAACAATCAAAAACACAAAACAAACATAAATAAAAGCAAATTAAATAAAGTTAACTTATTTTAATTAAAAAGTAAACATTCTTGTATATTTCTTACACATTACTGTAGGCAGTAGGTAGATTATCTATTACCTACTAACTTTACATACATTTCTGTTTGAGTTAGGTTTGACAAAACCTCACACTACATCCAAATTCCTTCTTAACGCTTGTGGCCCAGTATTAGTCCAAATTCTTTGAACTAACATCAACACATCCCACAAACTAGACAAAATTAGATAAACGACAATACATATCTGACTTCTTAAACACATGGTCGTCCCAAAAGAATACAAAAAGTTCAATCCGACTAAGTCCCCTTGTCTTTCGTATTCTATGAAGAGACGACAAAATGTCACAATTTTAACAAAAAAGTGGGACAAGAAAAATAATTGAAAAATTGCATAGAGCAATGTTATTTTTACATAGCGTTGAAATTTCATTGCATTTTGAGCTGTGTCAAAAAAAATATGGAAAAGTGCTTTTATGTACACGAATAAGTTCACTAACAACAATATAATAGCTACCACTAGTTTCACGCCGCAATATACGCAAAGTTTATTTTCAAAAATAAAATAAGCTAAAAACAATCTTACGTAACAAATGCTTATCGCTACTTGCCATACAAACTTGGTACACTGTTTGATACTATATTTGAATCCTAATTTTGACACTCTTGTGTATAGAACCACGCTTAGTAATAAAGACCAAATATACATAGCTGATCCCAGAGCATAATCCACTTCTCCAAAAAAAGTCAGCATTAAGTGTGATTGGAAGTCCCAGTCGTAGAATCGCACAGAGTAAATACATGTTAAGTTTATAAGAATGTATCTTATAAGATTTTTACTTGAACTCACAAGAATCCAACATACTACACCACATATAAAAGCAATTGTGGATTCTTTACTAATATCAGTGAATAACAAACTCAGTTTCAAACTCACTCCCTTCTGGTAATTCGACTTGTCTTCATGTTTGATTTGAATCAAATAATCGAAAACTTTCATGAAAAAGAAATTGAATTGAATAATGAAAAGAGAAAACATTTGAGACTTCATGGAAATTAAATTTTTAAAAACGTTTGCTTTTCTTTCAAAGTCAGTCATTAACTAGAATGAACAACAGTTATACCTAATCTCCTAACTATTGTTAATTAATTGCACTTTAAAGTTTTTAAACAGAGTTAATTAAAATTTAACTGCTAGGTAATTAGGTACTATGTTGCTGTTCTTTTTTATTAGTCTAGGACATTGTTTTGTCCTAAATTATTATTATTATTATTGTTTTGTCCTTCTACTATACTTTTATCCTTACTTTCCTAGTTGAAGAATATTTCATACATCTTCTTTTTATCGATTGGGTTTTCGAGTTGCGATTTAGATGAATGGTACAACTTATTAAAAAAATAAAAAATATATTTACTTTCACGTAGGGCCGTCAGACGGATGTCTGGGTTTCCCCGGATTTGTCCTAGATTGTAGAGCGTCTGGAGGGCATCCGGGCTCGGTTTTTCGCTTACGTAACTTATTGATTCAGTTACAGACTCAGTTTGATTTTCACTATCACGTTCGCTCCGCTCGCGTAGCCTACATACATACATACATACATAAAATCACGCCTTTATCCCTAATGGGGTAGGCAGAGCAAAAGCGACCTAAACAAAGGTCGTTTGGTCTGACAAGTTTTAAGGGTTATTCGCGTAACTTATTCTTATTTTTTTATGAAATGTCGCACTCCCTTCGCTCGCGTTACGTAGGTATAGCTTTTAATTTTGTGAAACGTAGCACTCACTTTGCTTGCGTTCTGTATTGATTCATTTTTCGTTTCGTTTCTTCGAGTGTCTTCGGAAAAAATGCAGTTTCACCCTTTTGAGTTTTTGTTAGGCAGTCCTAAATTATGGAACTCTAAAATATAAAACATCATGTATTATGATAAAACTAGGTCTATATCTAGTGGTCTAAACAGTCCTCGGTCTGCTTGACCTGCAAGTACAGGAACTCGCTGCCGCTGCGCGCGCGCTGCTTCGGTGTGACGTCATCGCGCTGGTGGTAACTCCGCGACATATAGTGGAACACTGCTATTGAAACTAGTATCATGCCTACGTAGATGAAGGATTGCGTTTCCTAGAGGTGATTAAACAGAAGTAAATTTTTCGTTTCGGAGATTCTTATAAAAATTAACGAAATGTTGATGATGATGATGATTTTGACGATAGTGATGTTAACGATGTTGATAATAATGCTGGTGATGAGGAGGACGGTGATGATGCTGATGATTACAATGATTTTGACGATGACAATGATGACGATGACAACGATTATGATGACGATGACGATGATGACGATGATTATAATGATAATGATGTAAACGATGACAATGATAACGATGCTCACCTGTGGATAGCTGGCGAAGATCCTGGTGACTACAATAATGATGATATTACCAACTGCTTCAGTAAGCAGCCACACGGCAGTAATGACGGCTTTCATGCTCTCCGGGGACTCTTTGAAGGCAAACTCGTTACCTGTCACGGCGAATAACACCTGAGGATATAACGCCTTTTTATAACTCATGACATTCAATCTACCTCTTTTTCTTCTTCGTCTTCTTCTTCTTGTAGTGTGGGTTTCGAGTCGATCGACCCGATGTACCCTGGTGTCAGAGTTCCTCTACCTCTAACCTAATCTACCTCTGACCTTCAGTTGGTATCTGACAGATACTTAAATGTTTATTACAACTTTTGATAAGGATGGATCGAAAAAATGTTGGTCATAATCATAACTTACCTCTCCTATAGACATTATTAAGAATTGAGGGAACAACCATGCCATTGTGATTGAATTTGGCTCCGTTATCACTATCACATTCGCGTTCTGGAATGAGAAAGCAGTTGGTTTTATTTAGCAGGCGGATTTGACGAGATGCCGCTGTAGTTCATTCATATATTTCGTCAATCAGTTATCCCATACTATATATAATATCCTATATAAACATTTTATGATATCTGCCTCCATTTGGGACATTCTGAGCCATTCATGTATTAGGCCATGTCTGATTTAATGATTTATCATTCATATTACCTACTCTAATACTCACATAGGTACCATTCGCTTCACCCACTAATACGGTATAGACACCACCCATTTCTAGTTCAATATTATCCATTACTACATCATGTCCTTTCATCATGAGTATGTTGAAGCGAAAACTTCGTGATGGTACAACAACCTCTTGTTGACGAAATATATGAATGAACTACAGCGGCATCTCGTCAAATCCGCCTGCTAAATAAAACCAACTGCTTTCTCATTCCAGAACGCGAATGTGATAGTGATAACGGAGCCAAATTCAATCACAATGGCTACATGGTTGTTCCCTCAATTCTTATAATGTCTATAGGAGAGGTAAGTTATGATTATGACCAACATTTTTTCGATCCATCCTTATCAAAAGTTGTAATAAACATTTAAGTATCTGTCAGATACCAACTGAAGGTCAGAGGTAGATTAGGTTAGAGGTAGAGGAACTCTGACACCAGGGTACATCGGGTCGATCGACTCGAAACCCACACTACAAGAAGAAGAAGACGAAGAAGAAAAAGAGGTAGATTGAATGTCATGAGTTATAAAAAGGCGTTATATCCTCAGGTGTTATTCGCCGTGACAGGTAACGAGTTTGCCTTCAAAGAGTCCCCGGAGAGCATGAAAGCCGTCATTACTGCCGTGTGGCTGCTTACTGAAGCAGTTGGTAATATCATCATTATTGTAGTCACCTGTGGATAGCT